>AWUE01024735.1:0-21854 GCA_001974825.2 Corchorus olitorius
AAACAAATATAAATCACATTCTATAATGCATAAATAAAAATTAAATCCACTTGAACCGAAAACTAAAAGAATTGAGTCAATTAATCAGAAAACTAGCATGCATTCATATAATAGAAATAAGTCAAGACTATAATTAAATATCAATAGAAATAGGGAGTTAAAATGAAATTTTACCCAACAAATGCAAACATCCAAATTGAACTAACGTGAATCTGCCCCCACCGCTTGACTTGTTTAATTCTCTTTGCAACTTCACGGCTTGAATTAATTGGCTGCTCTCCTTGCAACTTTGCTTTGCTCCGAAAGAACAATTGGAAGCTATGAATTTTCTGCCTAGATTTGGAGAATGAATTGCGAAAAATAATTTAGGTGATGCTGCCGTCTAATATTTGTCTCATGTGTGTCCCTTTCTGTATCTGTGTGTATGTCTCTGTCTGTCTATCTGTGTGTATGTGTCTCTCCTTTTTTTAGGGTTAGGGAAAAGAGAGCCTTTATATAGGCTTAAGTTCTTTGGGAGCAAGTAATGTGAGGAAACTACCAGGAATTTTCCCAGCACAAACTTATTTAACATGTGCTATAATTATTAATTTGACCCATTTAACTAGTCCAAATAAATAATTACTAAAGCCCAAACACAATCCAATAAATTTAATGCAAACCTAACCAGGCCACATCACTGGGCTTAAGCCAAAACCAAACCTAGACTTAGCCTAAATTAAATTTTGGTGTCTACATCAAGATTAGGTTTTCTCAAGTTCATTCTTTTAGGATCTGTGATCTGCAATTGGAAATTTATAATGCTCATCAGAATGATCTTTCTGTTCATGAATATTTTACTAAACTAAAAACTCTTTGGGAAGAACTTCAGATCTTGAGGTTTTTACCTGGTTGTTCTTGTAATCTTACCTGTTCTTGTGGGTATTTCCAGCGAAATAGGGATTATCATGAACAGAATCAAGTTATGGTGTTCATTAAAGGACTTAATGAACAATATGCTACTGTTAAGTCTCAGTTTCTGTTAATGGAACCATTAGCCTCTTTGAATAAGGCTTTTTCTTTAGTTCTTCAACAAGAAAAGCCTGTTTCTGTTCCATACATTGATATTGCTGCTCTTGCTGTTAAAGCAACTAATAATTTTGGATCTAAGAAGTTTCAAAATCAGAATAAGAGGCCATTATGTTCTTTCTGTAATAAAGAAGGCCATACAATTGATAAATGCTATAAGAAGCATGGTTATCCAGCCAACAATCCAAACTACAAAGGGAAGAGGGCTCATCAAGCAAATGCAGTTGAAATCATGGATATTAATGGCACTGAAATGACTTCTCAAGCTCAAGAACATGGTTCGAATCATGATTCAGACAATTCTCACTTTACCACATATCAATATAACAACCTTTTAAGTATGATTCAGAACCTATCAGTTCAGATTCAACATCATCAAGTCAATGCAGTTGCTTCTCCATGTACTGCTACAAATTTCAATGCTTCCCAGCCTTCTTCATCCAATCCTTATGGTATTTCTAACTCTTCTTCTGATATTTTAGTTATTGATGCTCATATTTCTTTAAATGTGTATGTTAATGGTAAAAATGATAATACTGATTGGGTAATAGACACAGGAGCCACAGATCATATGACCTGTTCTATTACTGTTTTTCATTCCTATAGGGCTGTTCATAGTGTGTTTGTTAGTCTACCTAACAATTCTAAAGTGCAGGTGACTCATATTGGAGTAGTGAAATTCACTAGTTCTTTATATTTAGTTGATGTCCTTTATATTCCAGATTTTACTTTTAACCTGATCTCAGTAAGTAAGTTAACTGCTAAATTACATTGTTGTTTAATCACTCTATCTTCTTATTACTTTATTCAGGACATAGCTCAATGGAAGATGATTGGGGTTGCTAAGCTTTCTCAAGGGCTTTATCAACTTCAAGATGCTTCTGTTTTACATGTCTTTCAAAATAAAACTAAGCTTTCTGATTTGAATGTTGTTTGCAATACTGCTGCTGATTGTCTTGATAGTTTTGGTTGCATTAATTACAATGTTGTTTCTGATTGTAATGCATATACTTTTCCTGATTGTAATGATGTTTCTACTTGTAATGCCTCTGTTTTTGCTTGTAATTCTGATTTGGATTCTATTCTTTGGCATAATAGACTTGGCCATTTATCTTTTTCAAGGTTGAAATTACTTGTTCCTACTTGTTCTCCTATTCATGTTTGTGAAACATGTCACATGGCTAAGCATAAACGTTTCTCTTTTCCTGTTAGTGACAACATTAGTACTAATATTTTTGATTTAATCCATATTGATATCTGGGGAGATAACTATGCTCCTACTTTCAAAGGACATGTTTATTTCTTAACTATAGTAGATGATTTTTCGAAATTTACCTGGGTGTTTCTCATGAAGCATAAGTCAGAAGCTAGGCAAATTATGAAAGATTTCATCACTATGGTCAAAACTCAGTTTAACCTTGTTGTCAAGTGCATAAGGTCTGATAATGGTCAAGAGTTCAATGACTCTCAATTCTACCAATCAACAGGTATAATTCATCAAACTTCATGTGTTAATACTCCACAACAGAATTGTATAATAGAACGTAAGCATCGGCATATATTGAATGTTACAAGATCATTAAGATTTCAAGCTAATTTGCCAATTCAATTTTGGGGGGAATGTGTTATTCATGTTGTTTTTCTAATCAACAGAATCCCTTCTCCTATCTTATCTAATTTTTCTCCTTATGAAAAATTATTTCAAAAACCTCCTAAGCTTGATGACATAGAGGTTTTTGGATGTCTTACTTTTGCTTCTAATCACAATAATATCAAGAATAAGTTTCAAACTAGATGCATTAAGTCCATTTTTATTGGTTTTGTTCCAGGAGTAAAAGGATACAAATTATATGATTTAGCCTCTCGAAAATATTTTTTATCCAGAGATGTTTCTTTTTATGAACAAATTTTTCCTTACTCTACACTTCATGCTAAAACTGACAAATTGCAGTTGTTAGAGCATAAAAGTGCAGAAAAAATTGTATTGCCTTCTGTTAATGATGTCACAGATTTTGATGTTCCACAAGTGAGATCAAGCAAATGATGATCAGAATATTAATGCATCTAATCCTAGTAGAAATAATGTTACAATTGAAGATGTTACAGTTCAATAAGGATCCACCAGTCTTACTGAAATTGCAGATATAGTTCATAATGATTCTCCAAACCCAGAAACACATATGAACTTGGAAACACAAACCCAGAATTTGACTCTTACTGTCCAAAATTCTCAAATCATTGATCACACCTATCCTTCAACAGAACAAAATAGTACTTCTTAACCACAAAACATAAGAAGAAGTACAAGACACAAAAACAAACCCCCATACCTGGTTGATTTCAAGTGTCCACCACTTAAAAAGACCAGTCCACACACTTTAAATATAGTCTTTTCCTATGATCAACTCTCTACAAAACACACAGAGCATTTGCAGCTGCTTTGGATACTGATCAAGAGCCAAAAACATATAAAGCAGCTATGAAGGATGAAAACTGGATAGCAGCTATGAATTCTGAAATTGCAGCATTGGAAACTACAAAAACTTGGCAGATTGTTGATCTTCCTCCTGGTAAAAAGACTATAGGATGCAAATGTGTTTATAAAATAAAGAGGAAAGCTGATGGATCAGTTGAAAGATACAAAGCACGCCTTGTAGCAAAAGGCTACACTCAGCAGGAGGGCATTGATTTTCTGGATACTTTTAGTCTAGTTGCCAAAATGACCCCTGTTCGAACTTTACTTGCAGTAACAACTATAAAAGGATGGTTTATACATCAGTGTGATGTAAACACAGCCTTTTTACATGGAGATCTCGATGATGAAGTATATATGAAGTTGCCAGAAGGTTACATGCAAGGATCAAACAAGGTTTGCAAGCTAGTTAAATCTCTCTATGGTCTTAAACAGGCTAGTAGACAATGGAATTTGAAACTTACAGAACCACTGTTAGCATATGGGTTTAAGCAGTCACAAACAGATCATACTTTGTTTATTAAGAACTTAGGTAATAAGTTTGTTGCTCTACTAGTATATGTAGATGATATCATTATTGCTAGTAATGATATTAGTGAAATCACTCAAATCAAGTCTTATCTTCATGATTTATTCACTATCAAAGACTTAGGGGAGCTTACGTTTTTCTTAGGACTTGAAGTTGCAAGATCCAAAGCAGGAATTAATGTTTGCCAGAAGAAATATACTTTGGATTTGCTGAAAGATATGGAGTTTATGGATGCTAAGCCTGTATCAACTCCAATCTTACCAGAAACAAGGCTTACTAAGGATTTTGGAATTTTACTTGAAGATGCCTCTCATTACAGGAAACTAGTTGGAAAACTGCAGTACCTGACTACAACAAGGCCTGACATCTCTTTTGTTGTACAACAACTTGCTCAATTTCTGGATTCTCCAACAACAGAACATATGCAGGTAGCTCATAGGATTCTTAGATATTTGAAAGGGTCTATTGGACAAGGAATTTTTCTTCTCTTCTCAAAGCAAATTACAACTCAAGGCTTTTTCAGATTCGGATTGGGGAACTTGCTTAGACACTAGGAAATCTGTTACTGGTTATTGTGTTTTCCTTGGTGATTCATTGATTTCCTGGAAAACTAAAAAGCAGACAACAATTAGCAGAAGTAGTTCAGAAGCTGAATACAGAGCATTGGCTTCTACAGTTTGCGAGATTCAATGGTTGAAGTATTTACTTCAGGATCTAGATGTTCATATGGCTTCACCAACACCTTTATTCTGTGACAATCTCTCAGCTATACACATAGGTCAAAATGCAGTATTTCATGAGAGAACTAAACACCTTGACATTGACTGTCATGTTGTTCGAACAAAATTGCAGGAAGGGCTCATCAAGCTTTTACCAGTAACCTCTAAACTTCAACTAGCTGATTGTTTTACTAAGGGTTTGTCACATAATAATTTCAAGACAACTTTCTTCAAACTTGGAATACGAAATCTGTATTCAGTTTGAGGGGGGTGTTAGAGATTCTTAATCAAACCATAGTTTGGCAGTTTTAGTTAATTAAGGTTAGAGGATTGGTTAAGTTTGTTATGAGTTAGTTAGCATATTAGTTAGTTAGTTAAACTTTAGTTTGTATATATAGTCAGCTATACTCTGTAATTTCTTAAGATTTCTTATTCATTTTCTTCATTCTTTATAAACTTGATAGTAGAAGATGAAACTCATTACACTACGGTACATATAAACAGCAAAGCAGAGAGAGATATCAAATCATTGAGTTTAAGATTCAATGATGGCAGGAAAGAAAACTACAGCTAACAAACTTGAATTGGTTGCAGGTAAAAGTACCCGGGAGGTCCCTGTACTATACGAAATGTTGATTTTGTTCCTTATACTTTTTTTTTCTACAAATCCGTCCCTCTACTATCAGAACCTATCATCCGAGGTCCCTCACGTTAGCTAGCCATGACAGATCCGTCAAATATGCTGACGTGGCACTAACGCCGTCTATTTTGCTGACATGTCAGGTGACACGTGGAATAAAAATTAAATATTTTTATTTTAATATATTTTATTTTATTGAAATTTATTTTTAAAACCCATCTACTTCAGTCCCCACTTTGTTAAATGTCAAAGAAAAATTAAAAAAAAAAAAAAAGCATTACAATTACAAAGTCTATGTAAATCTTTCGTTAAAAGAAAGATTGCTTTGTTAAATTTCTCTATAGTGGGTGAAATTTGTTGGAAAATATTGTCAATATCGGCTTGTTTATTTAGGGTTTTCTCTTGTTATTTTGTTACAGGAAGCCCATGATGGTGTTTTGGATTTTCTTCATGATGCCCCAACGGAGGAAGCAATGGAGGAATGGACAGCTCAAGTATTGGCTTCCCCTTGCGATGATTTGGACAGCTTGCCCTGCCTTTTTCACTATGATTCTTACCGTAGAACTCCCAGAGAAGTCAGTTCTTTTATTATAGTCCAACACTCCAACTGCTTATGTCGACTGTGTAAAATTTGTTTAATGGCCATAAAAGGGATGATTTCTAACATTCTGACTTATGGGAGCATTCAATTTAAGTATACCAGTAGGATTCATATAGTTTTGAACAAATTGCTCTTTCGGTTGATTTTTGAGATGCCAAATGGCCATGGTGACACCTTGACTCCATCATTAAAATGTTGTTTGGTCTTTACTATAAACATGAAACACTTGCGTAATTTCTTGTAAAACAGGGCAAAGAGAAGGGAAAGAAGTCATCAATGTTGTCTGGTTCCACTGAGATGAAAAACCAAGTTGATGAAAAATCAAGTGCCTAACACGGTTAAGAGTTCCATACTATAGACTTTGTAATTGTAATGCTTCTTTTCTTTAAAAAAAAAAATTTCTTTGACATTTAACAAAGTGGGAACTGAAAGGTTTTGGTTAGAACATTCAAAATGTTCTTTCTTAGTTCATGAAAATGACGAGTGTTTGATCTTTTATCGAGGAGAGAGAAATATATTTTTGGTGTTTGTGGAATAAAAATCAGATTTCTTTTTTCCTTTTTAAAAAATAAATTTCAATAAAATAAAATATATTAAAATAAAAATATTTAATTTTTATTCCACGTGTCACCTGACACGTCAGCAAAATAGACGGCGTTAGTGTCACATCAGCATATTTGACGGATCTGTCACGGCTAGCTAATGTGAGGGACCTCGGGTGATAGGTTCTGATAGTAGAGGGACGGATTTGTAGAAAAAAAAAGTATAAAGACCAAAATCAACATTTCATATAGTACAGGGATCTCCCGGATACTTTTACCGTTGGTTGCACTTGACAATTCCAAAATAGTCAGAAGAATCAAAACAAATTCAAAGTGTGCATATGCTACACATAGTCATGCAATAACCTATATTAACTCGCTTATCATTTTTCTCGAATACTTAACTTTTTCTCCATATAGCTTCAAGAGCTCCGGTGCTTTTTTATGATGACGGTGAACAAACATCATGAGGAACTTCTTTTCTGATGTGATAAATAAGGTAGACAGTTTAAAGTCCTTGATCAAACCTAGTGATAACAATTCTTGAGCAAATAATGCCCTTGGAATAATCCTCTTCTCCAAGCTGCGACCAAACAAAGCTGGTTGTTTGGCAATAAGATGAGAACTTAACCCGATTTTATTCACAAGAAATTTCATTATAGCCACGAAGTTTTCCTCAGAAATTGCCATACTTGATGGATGCTTTCGGAAAGCTTCTAGAATATCCTGGTCACACCAACCCCATTGCTTAAAGATACCAATTTTCTTCTCTAGGGTTGATTTGCTCATTGATCTCAATACAAAAGTGGCACGAAGAAACTTCTTTTCTGAAGGATCAATCCCCATTGCTTTGACTTCCTCCACAATCTCCTTCATCCGAGCTGGATTAAACATAAATGACCAAGGGAAACGTTCAAGCATTGTGAGAATATATGATTCAGGGACTCCATTTCTTCTCAAAATATTTAAATTGGGTAAGAGATCAGCATCAAAATCATTATCAAGAAGACCAGCATATCTTTTTATAACTTTAATAGCTCTGTCATCAGAATGAAAATGAAGGGATCCGTTGCTTCTCTAAACTTCTTCTCAACAGTGCAGGGTAATTGGTTAAGAGTTTGGCAAAGGTCAAGCCAGGAAAAACCTATAGAGTAAAAAAACTCAAGTTTGGCAAATACAATCAATTGAGGCATTCTTCTGACAATGAGTGGAATTTGGGTTTTGGAAAAGCCATGTTTTTCCAGAAAGGCGATGAAAGAGTCGGGTTTTTCAGGGGTTTCAAACTGGACATACTTTGATGCCCGTGAAGCTGATTCCTGAGAGAGGCCACATTTGTTTATGAGGTATGAAACGGTGAAAGATTCTTGCTTTGAAGCGGTTGAAATGAATCTAAGGGAATCTGAAAGCTTGAAAAGTGATGGGTCAAACGAAAATAAAACATTGGAATTGAAACTCAAGTCTAGTCTGATTCACTCACCTTTTTTCGTGAAGAAATTCTACCCACCGAGAAATTGATTTCCGGCAGACAAACGAAAGCAGACTGGATTCTCGTTTTTTCATTTCTTTTCTTTTCTTAAAACTTTTGATTTTTGAAGGCAAGGGGGAAAACCGTGAAATGGGCCTCTAATATAGTTAGTAAGAAGCCCAACTATTTTAAAAGCCCAATTAAAAGTGAGCTGTAACGGGCCTAATAAATATGGGTTTGTTTTAATTGTTTGACGATAAAACGATGCCGCTCGCTCACCCTTATGAAAAGTCCATATTTCAACCCGATCCGACACAGGTGAGTGGTGGAGTAACTGCGTGCGACTCAGCGGCGGCCAGAAGCACAAGCTCTCTGTATCCAACGGCTGACTGCTGACACACCCAAAATAATGGCGAAGAATGCTTCGGAGTCGAAAAATTCTGGTTCATCTCCAAGCCCCACTGCCTCTGCTAAGAACCCTTCAACGCCCTCCAACCAGTATTTCTCTCTGTTCCTTCTGCTTTATTCTTAATAGTACCATTTCTTTCTATTCATCTCAGTTTTCTCTAGTTGGGAAATTTGAAAAACAAAAATGATACTGGTAGCTTCTTTCCGTGTTTGTTTCTTGTGTTTATTTCTAAATTTGGTGTTTGGGTTAAAATTTTGTTAGGAAAATGGTGTTAAGGGTTAGGTCGAGTGAGAGAATGAAGAGGTCAGCTCAAGAGAGTGTTGTTAGCGAGAGAGAACAGAGGTCCAAGTCGAAGTCGAATTCAAGGACCAAATCGAAGCAGAAGAAGAAAATCACAAGAATTGATGCTAAAATGCCCAAGAAACCCCCGACTGCTTTCTTTTTCTTCTTGTAAGTATTCCTCATGTCTCGTTTATGTTGGATGATATTTTTGTTGTGTTGAGTTAAAATCATCTACATATATGTTGTCTGGCCGTCTTGGTATGCATAATATAAATTAGTTTTTCAGAATTAGAAATAAGATTGTGTACCCTTGACTTCAAACTGAATTTTGGTTCTTTACTTGTCGTATATTTTTTATGGGACCTTGGGAAGTTCTAGGTTCAAATTCATGTAGAATACATAAATTTGGGATGATTAACATTATTGGTGGTTTTATAGAAGGATCTTGTCTGCTAGTCTTGTTGAAGAAAGAAGAAGTCTTGTGTTGTGATAGACAGAAATCTAACTAAGTTTTCCTTTTCTTCTATTTAAGGCAAGAATATCGTAAGGAATTCCAGGAGCAGAATCCAGATATCAAGTCGATGCGTGATGTATGTTATGGTTTGAAATCACAAGTGTTTGTTTAGCCTATTAATTTCTGTCTCTCTCTCTAACATATATGTTAATGAATGTGGTACTATATTGCTTCAGATTGGGAAGGCATGTGGAGAGAAGTGGAAGACAATGACATATGAGGTACGTGCCCTGTAAATCTTCTATTTTGGTGCTCTAGCTTCTCGGTTGCTTATATATTTTATGTAACTGGCTCTCGTATTTGTAGTTAGCCTGTTGCTTATATTTCAATTGCTCCATCCTTAGAATGTAATCCTAAACCAGCTCTGCTCATTATGTTGCGAAATAGTAGCAATAGCAGATATGATAACCTATTTCTACCTTATATGATTGTGCTAGTAATGGTTAATTAAGAAACATGTTTATTTGAGTTTGATACTGAAAGCAGAGCAATTTTAGTAATGATGTTTGTTCTTGTGCTATAATGGGTGAGATTGGCTTGTCAAAGCCTACTTAAAACATTCATGATCTGCTAATGGCATTATTTGCATAAAGATGAAGAAAAGACTTAGATATCTTACTGGTTACTGCCCATAGACTTGCACATTGTTGGTAGGTTGTTAAATTGTTATACTATTTACTACCCCTATGGGTATCCATAACCTAGCAGGGTGGAGGAGTTAGTTAGTAGCATGTATAGAGATAATGAGGCAGTCGATATTATAGCAAGTATAACAAGGACGTTAATGATCTTGAGGATTGGTTCTTCGTATTCCCAAGTTAAGGTCAAAGAAAATAAAAAGTCAAGGTCTTTATAGACAAGATTGAGAAACAATTGCATGTTGTCTAACTTTTTATTCTCAATTTTGTCTTTGATAGGAAAAAGTTAAATATTATGATATTGCAACAGAAAAACGAGCAGAGTTTGATAAAGCCATGGCAGAATATATTAGAAGAAAGGTAAACCTGCTTTTAGGTTATCCATTGTATACTTTATCTCCAAAGAAAGTCTTGAAAATCTATTTGCACAAGCTGCAATAAATTAAGCAGTTTTGCTTGCTCAAAATTGTCATTGCAGGAAAGTGGTGAAGATCTAGAAACTGAGGATGAAGATGACTCAGAGTTTGATGAATAAACCTTAATGTTGTTGTAACTTGTACGAATCGTAGGAAATTCATTGTTTCAGTAGGAATAGGTCTTGTTTTTACGACTTACAAGATGTATATCTATGCATTGAATATGTTCATGTCTGGATCATTTTGATGTAAATTACTGCTTGGAGATTGCCCTGACATTATTACCTTGCAGATTTGACAGTTTGACTATTGTCCAAGTAAATATTCATGAATTTGAAGCCAACCCAGCCTCTTATTCTTTTCATGAACTTTCCTTGATACCTAGTAGTTAGAATTTGGAATCAAGCCTTTTCTGAGTATGTTTTGATTAATAAAACAATTAATCCCCTCTAGATATATAAAATAAACATGATATTACTGAACAGTGGAATCCCCTAGTAACAAAAATGGCAATAACTGCTTTATTCTCTTTTGCCATTGTTCTCTTCATTGACTAGTTTATCTACTCATGGTACACCCATGATTCATTTGTCATATTTTTGCCTAAAATGACTACAAATTTCTCAAGCTACAACTTGAGGCTCCTCTCCTTGGATGTAGTTTGTCTATCAGAAGCCGTGCTCAATGATTCAGCAATGCTTCTCACTTCTGCAACCATTGCTATGACATCGTTAAGCTTGTTGACAGCTGAGCCGACACCCTGTGATTGAAAATCATAGGATCTAATTCAGTAGGTTATCACCAAACATAACAGATTAATATGTCACCAACCTTTAAACATTCAGTATAGGTTATAAATAATTATTGTTCAGAGTTTCAGGTCATGCTTTACATACCACACCGGCGGCCCCTGCTGTGATTGCCATGGGTGCCGTAACTGCACTTAGTCCAGATGCGCACATAACTGGAATCCTGACCGCCCGTGAAATTGAATATGCTGCTGCTAATGTTGGTGTAGCCTATACAGATACGGTAACAGAAGGAAGAAAGCATGTATCAAATGTAAACTTGTAGGCATTGCATCAGTCATCAGATATGGCTAAAACTTTTCTTAGATGTAAGATTGATTAATGATTACCTTCTCAATTAGACCGAGAACACCAGATTTTGAAGGAGTGGAACATTTTCCCCCTTCAGTTTGGATAATGTCAGCACCTTCCCTTTCCAGCAGCTCTGCAAGCTTGACCTGTTGAGCAGTTGAAATATGTTTAGTTCAAGCCACTTAATTGGAAGTAGTATGTCGGGCTCGAGACCGACATTCTTTAAGCATTAGATGTCTGTTGGTAACCTGATCAGGGAGACTAAGTGTGTGAGGCACAGTTACTGATAATGTCACAAAAGGAAGAAGGTTTCTTGTCTCCTTTGTTAGCTTTAGTATCTGCAAAAGAATAAACAACAGAACATTAGGTATATCTTCCCTGTAATTACCTTTCACATTTGATACTTTTCAAGTATCTAAAAGGTCTAAGATTACTTGTGGAACAATTTCTTATTTGGTTACCTGTTCGGGAGAGAAAACTACCCCTGACTCATAAAATGAATCATAATTTCCAATCTCTACCTGCATTTGCCATTAACATTATTGACATAAAAATTACAAACTTGTTCTGATTTTCTGTCCAATGCATGTCAAATAAAAGCATCAAGAAGGAAAAAGGGCTAGAAATGGAAGTTTTTTATGTTTTGAGGTCAAACCATCAAAGCTCCTGCTTCAACAGCAGCTGAAAATGCAGCTGGATCAACTGATGAAACACAAACCTATAAAAATGACACATGAAATAGAAAAATCAGCATATTAACGATGCAGGGCAGCAACTTATGGAAGCAAGATAAAGGATTTACCGGCAGAGAAGTAAGGCTAATGGCAAGTTTCACTAATTCTGGGTCACAAGCTATGTCCACATGAGTTGCTCCCCCCTGAATTACAATAACAGTTTATTACATAATTAATTAATGTCAATTGATGTAATAATGGAAAGGAAAAAAAAGAATTAGCTAACCTTATCTGCAGCAGTAACAACAGAAGCCACGTTATCTCTATCAAAATTCTGTAAGCCTGAGATAATCTGCAAAGGCTCAGAGCATAAACTTTTGAATCAAATTAAGTATTCCCATATTAGAACAATAAAAACCAGAATTTGGGTTTTTCTTTTTTCCTTTCAAACTACCTTGAGAGCTTTCCTTTCATGGAAGTCTTTCAAAACTGCTTCTTTAGTTGTTGATAGAAGTGCTTTTGTAGTGTTTACACAAGCTCTTCTCCTTAGAGGTGAATAGGGTTTTGAAGGTAGAAAGTTGCCAAGAAAAGGGCTTAGACTCTGTTTCAAAGCAGTACTAGAAGGAGAAGAAACTGGCAAGCAGATTGAAGAATGCATGTTTCAAGTTTTCCCTTTTTTGTTTATCCTGGAAAAGTTGTAGTAGGAAAGCTTGGAGGGAAGAGATAAGAAGAAATGCTGGCAATTGGCAGTGGCAAGCAGCAAGCTTTGAAGTATCTTTAAACTGATATATTATTACTCAAAAAATAGCAGATATTTTCGACTCTGGGTCTTTTTTGGGCTATTGCTTAAGGATCAAATACTTTTTATCTGGGCCTAAAGAAGAAGAAATACCCATATTGCAAGTGCCCATTAGAATTTAGACCAATTCGTCAAATTTATAAAATAGAAATTCTGATTCAGTGGCCACACATGAAAGGAAAAAAAAACTTGACCAAGTTGAGTGGATAACCTTGTATTCAATCAAAAAATGACAAAATCAAATCCTTTTTGTCTCTTCCATTTTGTCCTTTCCATTCCCTTTCACCCTTTACCTCCCTCCCTCTATCTCTCCTTCCACCGCCACCGGTTGCCAGACCACCGAGAGGGTGGTGGTGCGGCGGAGCAGCTAACAACCAAAAATGGCTGCCAAATTACAAAATGCGACACAAGGTCAAATAATAAATACCTCTCAAAGTTGTCTCCTTTTGAATATAACAAGCACCAATGGACTTTGGCAAGGTAATAACCCTTTCTTGGATTCAATCCCTCTTTTAATCAGCCAACTCGCCGCCATTTTAATTGTCTCCCAATCCCTTTACCACATTCTCAGACCCCTTCATCAACCTCGAATCATTTCAGACATTCTCGTAAGTTTCCATTTCTTGTTCATTAATTGCATGTTTCCCATTTCCATTATTTTCCCATATTTCTGAATTGAAAATGATCTTAATTTATATAAAACCATTTGCAGGGTGGAATATTGTTAGGTCCAACTATACTTGGGAGGGAAGCATTCTTTGCACAATTGTTTCCCTTAAAAGATGTTTACGTAATAGAAACAATTGCCTATTTGGGTCTGGTTTTTCATATCTTCATAATTGGGTTAGAGATTGAACAAAATGTCGCATGGAGAATAAGCAAAAAGGCAATAGGTTTCACTGTTTGTGGCCTTATTATCCCATTTGCCATAGGAATAGCCTTGTTTTACCTATTGCAAGCATTTGAGAAACATGCGGAACATATTCATCCTGATGTCGAAGGTAGTCTTTTATGGTCTGCTGCACTAACAGTTACCAGTTTCCCCATTGTTAACATAATTTTGACAGATCTTAAGCTCCTGGATTCCGACATTGGAAGACTTGCCATGCCCATTGCCTTTGTCAGTGACATGGGTTGTTGCCTTCTTATAGCTATTGTCATCCCATTTTGTGATAATTGGGCAAATGCTCCATACATTATTTCCACAACCTTTGCCTATGTCTTGGGTTGTCTTTATACACTTCGTCCCATCTTTAAACGCCTTTTTCACTACAGTTCTAAAAGGAACAACAACCATTTCAATGAGTTTCACTTGTGTTTTGTTCTTTCTGGGGTTCTGCTAAGTTCTTTCATAACTGATGCCCTTGGAACTCATCCCATTGTCGGTTCATTCGTGTTCGGGCTCATTATCCCTAGTGAGTTCTCGGTTCTATTGATTCAGAGGATCGATTTCTTCGTCTCGGGGCTTATGATGCCGATTTTCTTTACAATTTGTGGGGTTAAGGTTAACATCTTTAAAGTAGAAGAGTGGAAGCTTGTTGTGGTTATTGTGCTCGTGCTTTGCTCTATGAAGGTTATTAGTTTCATGCCAATTTCTTTAGTCTCTGATATTGAGCCTCGAGAGAGCTTTGTTCTTGGTTTACTCATGAACACAAAAGGGGTATGGGCATTTCTTATCGTTCAAGCAGGATTGGACAAAGGGGTACTTAAACTAATTTCTTTTCCTCTTTTTTAGTTTGCACATTTGAATTAACCAAGGTGTTTGATGAAATTCAACTTTCTGTTTTAGGCATTGCTAGACCGTGACTATGCAGTGATGATAATCACACTTCTCTTAATGACCAGCCTAGTTGCTCCGATCGTTAACGCCATTTACAAGCAGGCCAATCTTCCTACAGAATACAAGAGCAGAACAATCCAAGACGTGAAGAAAGAAGCAGAATTGAGAATGTTTACATGCATTTACTCGTTTCACAATATACCGGGAATACTAAACCTCATTGATCTTTCTTATGCTACACGTCATAATAAAATCACAGTTTTCACCCTTCATCTGGTTGAGCTGATTGGCGCTGCATCAGCAACCCTTATAGTGCATGATTCACATAGTCACAGGTTTGACGACTCTCATTACCCCCCTGGTTATAGTGATACCCTTGAAACAGATCAAATCGTCAATGCCTTTAGAGAATACCAAAGCAAGAATCGGCATATCAGCATCCAATCCCTTACATCAGTTTCTCCTTTTGCTGCTATGCCTGGTGATATGTGCCGTCTAGCTGAAGAAAAGCAGGTGGCATTCTTGATCTTACCATTCCCCAAGCAAGCCACAACAAGAGAGGGACTTCTCAATGAGTCAGTAGTGGCTTTTCGGAAGGTAAACAAGAGTGTGCTTCTTGATGCTCCTTGTTCTGTTGGAATATACATAGAACATGGCCTCGTGGCAAATACCAAAAGCTTCGGAAACCATCAAGTAGCCATGGTTTTCCTTGGTGGACATGATGACTGGGAAGCATTGGCATTCGCTTGGAGGATGTCGAGCCATCCGAAAGTTAGCTTAACGGTAATAAGATTATCAGAAGTAGATTCTGGAGATTTAGCAAGCAGAAAGTCATCCATGGAACCGGTTCGTTCATATCTTGACAGGCAAAGGGAGATGGATGATGACTATATAGCCGAGTTCAGGATACGAACAGTAGGGAAGGAACATGTTGAATTCAAAGACAAGCCTTTATATAATGAAGAAGAGTTAGTTTCGACATTGAAAGACATAGAAACTAGGTTCGAGCTGTTCATTTTAGGGAGAAGAGAAGGGTTGGAGTCACCATTAACAACTGGTCTATCTAGCAAGATGGATTGTCCAGAGCTAGGGGTTATTGGTGACTGGTTGGCTAAATCCGACTCTGCCATGGGTTCGGTCCTTGTGGTGCAACAGTTCATTCATCCTGAAAATCGGCTAGACATTGAACAATTGACTATGCCTCAGCTACCAAATCCAAATACAGTCGTCTGTGGACCGACTACATCCCAGAGCTTGGCAGATTTCGGTTAGGAGCAGCAGAAAAGAAGGATCTATTGATGATTAAAGGGGTTGTAAAAAAGTTTGTTTATGTGATTTATGTAAAGAAATTTTGGTAGACACTAGAAAATTAGGAAAAGACTAATAGCTAGTAGAAAAAGAAATGTTAGATACACTAAAAACAAAAAAACTTGAGATCACAGTACAATTAGAATTAGGTTATTATTCTTCAAGACTAAGGTAAAAGCCAGGATTGTAAACATCATATCTTAGCTGGCTTGGTTCTAGACTTTTTGTCCATGTGCAACTCTCTGCTGTCTCTTTTGATCAGATCAGCCACAATTTTTGAAAAGTACAACAATTTTGTATGAAGCTTACATTATTAAAATATTACAGCTAAGTTCTCAAGGAGTTAAGAGAGTCTTATATTCACATTTTCTTGGCTTCAGGGGAGAAAACAGAGGATGGGTGATTTGTAATTAGAGTTAAAGCATTTCAAAACAGAGGAAACAGAGGAATTCTCAGCACTTTTTCAAGTATTTTTGAGTTTTGACCAATAATGTTCATAACCCATATTTTATTTTTGTCAATAGGAGTATTAAAGAATAGTAATATACTTGGAAGAACATTTCTTGTCTCATGTTATAGGGCTTACAGCTAGTCATTTGGAGTTGAACTGGTAATACGGCACACCTAACTCATATATATTCAACTTCACACGTTACCTTGAGCCCCAATCTCCCCTGGAAATTGAATTGCTGAGATCATTGTCACATTGCTTTGTCTTCAATGACGAAAATTCAGGACACGTAAAGGTCATCAGCCCACCTGCCCCAATCGTCCAAATGGAACCATGGAACTAGCCATACCTATATTTTTCCTATTAAACTCGTTCAAACACAAAAACTGTCTGAACCAAACAGGGGAAGAAGGAAGGAACCAAAAAGTAAATCACCCATTACCCATTACCCATTACCCATTACCTATAGGCCCATTCCCATGGCAGTTAAAGTGAAAAGATGACTTTTTGAAAGTGTTGGAGTGGAACTTGAATGAGCATGGACAATTAACTTTGCTTTTTTTTTTTTTGGTCTAACACGAAGAAGACACGCAAAACAAGCATTCAGTTCAGTTCAGTGAAACCATGGCATGGAGTTGGCAATTCCTTACAATTACAATTATTGAAGCAACCTCCACGTGCAAGGGATTTTCCTCTGAAGTTATTATTGATTGTTATCTGTAATTTTGTTTTTGTCAGTAAAGTTTCTGCATACTTGAGAAGTACGGTACCTATAAGTTATAGCTGTGCTTGTGCTCGTGAAAACTGAAAGGACATGAAGGAGAGCAAAATTTTGACTTAAAGAAGCAAATTGCATCAGACCTTTGGATAGTCTCGAGAAAACCCAAAGGGCTCAATGCGAGTTGTTGTTGGCTACTTGGTTTTGGTTTTGGCTCTGTAGTCTGTTCTGTTTTACTCCTAGCCCTTTGTCTTGTTTCTCCCACAAGACTTGAGAACCAAAAGATTCTTTCCTGTCCTGCATAATGTTACTGAGGATGAGATTGGTTAATTGGGCAACTTTTAATTTATCTCTAACCCTTAATTTAACCTCAATAAGCAGCAAAATTCCTTGCATTTTCCTGGGTTAACATGGTTAAAGAAAAGAATTTATTCATTTGGGAAAAGTTAGAAAAAGAAGGCAGGCTTAATGAACAATAATGCATTGCAATGGCCTACCACTGCCACTTTAAGCCTGACATTTAACATCAATCAAGAATTCTGAACTTGTTGAAGCAAGTAACTTATGGGATTTTTTTTCATCAATGAATTCCCTTCCCAGGCATTATTGGTGAATTGTCAGATTTGGAAATTGAAAGTTGCTCAAATCAACTGTGTCCCTTCCTTTCTAATCTATCCACCATTTGCCAAAAGAGGAAAAATCAAAACTCATGAAACTTTGTGTGAGAACAACTGGAAAAATCTGAAAACAGAAAAACGAAAGCAAAACAAGTAAACTTAAACTTTAATTTAACGATTAACTTTATACATCAAGAAACTCATGCCCAACAAAGGCACAAGTTTACCAAGTTAGCATTTTTTTTCTTCCCAACTTTTCCAGTTTTCCCACCACCCTTGAAACAAGTCCTGGAATTCATTCAAAGCTTACATAATGGTGAAGAATTCCAAAGCTTACATAATGGTGAAGAAAAGCTTTTTTTTTTTTCCTTCTCCATGAAAGCCACCACCATGCAAAAGAAGTTCCTCTGAGAAACCCAGGCCAGGTCAGAAACTCAGAATTCCAAAATACTAATACTACACCCGAAAATGAAACAAAACAAAAGATGGAAGATAGATTAATTACATTACATAGATATACACTTAAATTTGTGATGATCAAAAGTGACAGCCACAACAGAGATAGAAGAAACAGAGAGTGGCAACCAAGTAAATAGCCTCAAGAACAGAAGCAATCCTGAAAAGCACATCATCAAAGAAAGAAAGCTGAATGTTAAGCCTCTTCCACTTGAAAGCAGACCCCAAAAACTTCCACCTCCATGACTCCTTTATCAGCCTCTTGAACAACACCCATCTCTTCGACGAAGACGACGACGACGACGTTTTATCCATCACTTTCCCCTTTATCATCTTCTTCTTCTTCTTGTTTTTGTTTTTAGATTTTAATTTTTCCTTTGCCTTTGGATTTGGCTTTGGTTTGGTTGGAGAAGAAAAGGATTTGAGGGGTAGTTATATATTGGAGAGGGAAAACAGGGTTTGGGTTTTGATTTCTTAAGTTTCACGGATAATGGGAATCATGGGCAGGCAACGGAACTCCGTTTTAGGTTTGCCCTTGGTTAACTTTAGACGACCAAATTCCCCGCGTTTTGATGTCTAAAAATCTTCTTATTGGTTTGGTGTTATAACGTGGGGGCTCTGACGGCTGGAAGGGTGGAATCTTCTCTCACTATCTCTCTTTTTCTTCGATTTTTTTTTTTTCCTTCAGGTTATCAAATCCCGATTAATTCATAATCCATATCGAATTTTAAGTAGAAAAAGACTGTTTTAATTATGGCAAATTATACAATACTCGAATCAAAAACTTTACTTAAAAAATAATTAAACTCTTTTTACTAAATGTGTGATGAGCATTTATGTTTATTTGTTTGCACTTCTTTTTTCTATTTATAATTTATAAGAAAATCATAGAGTAAATCATTTTTAATGAAATTTTAATTTAATCAAAAGAGTACTAGTATTTAAAATAATTAATGTCAATATCGAAAATTTTGTTTTTACTCGGAAAAAAAAAGAGAAAGAATTATGCTGAAATGGGTACTTGACCAGTTTTGAATAAACTGTACTTAACTTTGGAGTAAAATTGAATTTAGAAAAAATATAGTGGGAAGGTCAACAAAAATTTTATTTATTTACTTTATTTGTATTGGAATTGGAATGGAAGAAAATGTCTTTGGTCTCCAAGTTGTGCATAATCATTTGAAGTGATGGGGAAGTTAGGAAGGAGCTGGGAAAGCACCCTTGCGCGTAGACTTTTATGTTTGAAAATCGAATGTTCCTTCATTTGCAAATTCCAATAGCATTAGTATTGTATTTCTAGACTTTGTCTAGAAACATTATATGTTGTTGAAATTACATTTAGACTTTGACGTCAAATACATGTAGCTGATATCATCTGGCCCCTTTTAATTTTGAAATACTTGGCCTAACCTAAGAAAAGAATTTGTCTTCGCCACACATGGAATAAGATCCTCCATAGTTCCCAAGAGTCCTCTCTTTGGGGTTTAGACATGTAAGTTCGATAAATTACTTTAAAATCCATAAGGTACTTGTCTAAATTTCAATGTAATTAAGAGTTATCTTTAATTAACAAATCTTCATTGGAATGAGCAATTCGGAAAAATTATTAGGTGGACCGGATCCACCACGTCATCTGTGGTCCCGACCAATAAGATTTTGACAAGTCAGATTTCTTCCTAAAATTTAGGCACAAATTTAGTATCAGGTTTAGCCCTATTTTCACCAAATTAGATTTACATGGTAAGTCCCTAAATTTAAGATATTAATTGGCTAGGGTTTTAGAAATCGTAGGAAAAAATCTGATTTGTCAAAATCTTATTGGTCGGTACCACGGATAACGTGGTGAATCCGGTCCACCTAATAATTTCTCGGCAATTTGTAATTAAGACCGACAAATTTCATAAAAAAGATTAGTTAGGAGTTAAGAACTTTCCAAACTCTTTGGCAAAAAAAAAAAAATTCCAAACTCGAAAGTCTTTTTTCTGCTAATTCAAAGGTGACATATCTTACTCTAATTTTGATGATGATGAGATAACTGATCTTCAACTCCTTTAACTTTTTGCATTTTGTACTACTAGTATACTAGTTTCATACAATATTATGTATATCATTGAATGAGGGGTGTCAAGATTCTAGAAATGCACTGGTAGAATAGTTGTGTTTCAAGAACAAGGGAGATGTGTCAAAGAATCTACTTTTCTTTTGAATTAATTAGTGCCATCTATTGTTTATGGTGTGCCTTTGTGGATTCCCTCTCTTTTCTATCATTCATGTTCGAGATGTCGTAAAATCAAATAATATTCTTGGACGTGTCATTTTTTCCTAATAATAATAATAAAGTTCTCAAAAGTCTCATAATAAAAATTGGACCAACTAGGAAAGACTAAAAATATACATTATACCATTTCACAATCACAACTATTTCCATCAGTAAAAAAGAGCAGATACTTGAATGGAGTTTGGGATATATATATATCTTTACCGAAAGCAACATTGATATTTCAAAACTTTTGAAAACAACATCTCAATATATATTCTATTCAAATTAATTTGCAGCACACCAGTGTTCTTACTTAATTCACTCTTTACAAAAGGAATTAATGCATGATACTTAAAATTAAGGTTCTTTTTTATTTAATCAACTACTTAACCAAAATTTGTCGGTCAGATTCCAGTTTAAGCATTGGACTTTGGGTTAAATTAAAGAGTTTCAATTCATCTTTGGGAAAGTGCTCCCTTTTTGTAAAGAACAAATTAAGGGAATTCTTAACCAGATTGTGACTAAAATCTAACTAATTTGTGGCACTAAATGGAATCTAGGCAATCCCCCTAGCTGTTGGTTGCTGTTTTTGATTGGGGCTAGAGTGTAAAGTCTAATGACTACTACTTCATTGATCAAGGGAATAAAGGCTTCAATATTCTTACTTTCCATGCTAGCTTAATTGGTCGGTTTAAACATATAATTTCTTTGAAAAGATTCACTTTAATTTGAAGATTTGGGGAATAATCTTTTTGTTTCCTTTTCATATTTTTACCAAATTTCCAACCATCCAACCATAATATAGAATATAGATGCTCCATCTCATACTAAGAGAGTGCATGGTTTCCAAAACCAGCTAATGCTAATGCAGGCATAATTTAATCTGGATTTGGATTCAAAGCAAACAAAAAAGACACACCAAAAACAACTGCAAAAAATGCTTAAAACACCAAGAAATTCCACTCTGCAAATCAATTTTCAAACTCTTGTAGATATGGGAAGATAAAAATGAATAAATTTGTAGCCATATGTGGCAATTGGAGCAGTTTGAATAACTAAAAAAAGGGTGTGGTCCAAAGGTGGAGGAAGGAAACAACATTATTCATAGAATATTCAAAGTGATGTAGATTGTAGAGCCCTGCAACAAAAACGTGATAGAGTTGGTCACTTCTTTTGCCAACACTTTCAAGAAATCGCTCAAATCAATCAATTCTTTTATCCCTTGGCACCGCGCTCGTGCCTACGAAGAAAGCAGGGTCCAGGTTAGGGTTGGGGAGTTCATTCTTCATATATATTTTCAGCAAGTTCAACTTCAAAGTCTCCATAAATCTATGCAACTTCTCGGCATATGGCCCTTTCCTGTCTTCCAAAGCCTAGGACACCATCATATTTTTCTAC
>AWUE01024738.1:0-26713 GCA_001974825.2 Corchorus olitorius
AATGAATTATTAGCTGTTAAAGTCACAAAAGTTAGATAGGGTCCGCCAATCATCCTTGCAAGTGAGAAAATAAAATAAAAGTTAGACAGGGATCTCCCGGGTACTTTTACCAAAATAAATTTCAATAAAATAAAATATATTAAAAAAATATTTAATTTTTATTCCACGTGTCACCTGTCACGTCAGCAAAAAAGACGGTGTTAGTGCCATGTCAGCATATTTGACGGGTCTGTCACGGCATGCTAACGTAAGGGATCTCGGGTGATAGGTTCTGATAGTAGAGGGACGAATTTGTAGAAAAAAAAAAGTACAGGGACCAAAATCAACATTTCGTATAGTACAGGGACCTCCCGGGTACTTTTACCAAAATAAATTTCAATAAAATAAATATATTAAAAAATATTTAATTTTTATTCCACGTGTCACCTGCCACGTCAGCAAAAAAGACGGTATTAGTGCCACGTCAGCATATTTGACGGGTCTGTCACGGTACACTAACGTGAGGGACCTCGGGTGATAGGTTCTGATAGTAGAGGAACGAATTTGTAGTAAAAAAAAAAAGTATAGGGACCAAAATCAACATTTCGTATAGTACAGGGACCTCCCGGATACTTTTATCGCTTGTTTCTTTAAAATTGATAGGTGGGCTCCATTGCTGGCCAACGTTATAAAAAAAGTTGCTTAATTAAATAAAAATATAACAATAAAATACTAATACTATATTGCAGAAGGATTTATTAAAAAAAGGGAAAAAATCAAGGTCGTTTAAGAGATTGGTTGTCCGATGTACTGTACTTGTCTTTCCCCCACTTCATTCTTCAATTCAATTAATTAACTAATCTTTTCTTTAATCAATAACCAAATCCAAAAATGTTAATAATAGCTTCTTTTTGTAAAAAAAAATTGTAACTATAATTTCTTTAGAATTCTTTAACTTTCTATTTTGAATAAATACCTTTTTCTAAACGAATTGAAATTATTACATTAATTATGAATTAATTTGTATTTAAAATATAAATATTTTTCCGGCACCAAAAAAAATATAAATATTTTTCAAATGAATAGCAAAATATATTTTTTTTAAAACTTAAATACTTTTTTATATATCCCATATTAGAAGAAAAAGCCAAAAACAAAGATGGTGGAGAGAATCTAGAGGCACCTCCAAAAAAACATGACAAATTCTCTCAAACTCTCACACAAGCACAAAAAGAATTAATAAAATCCAAAATAAAAATTAAATATAAAACAATAAATGAGATATGAGAGAGAGAAAAAGCAAAGCACATTTTATAATTTTTTTTTTAAAAAGAAAATTGACAACTTTCATGTCCCGTCTCATGTAAGTTATTTTTCGTTTGTTTCTGGAGAGTGATTTTTATTTCTTTTTTGTTTCCCTTCTTCTCCCTTTTCTCTCTCAAAATCTTCCTAGAAAAAATGGACCCAGCAGATCCAAAAATCCCCATTTTTATTTACTTTTCATGGAGTTTCAGAAATACCCACTCCATTTCTTCTCTTCTCTTTTAAGAGAGTCTTCTTATTCTTATCATCTTTGTTTCTGATTCATTTCTAAAGCTTTTTTTTTTTAGAAAAGATACCCACGTTAGTTCTTCTTCTTGCTTTGAAGAAAACCAAGTCAATGAGCTCAGGAAAGTTGTTTTTAATTTTTTTAAGGTATGATTGAAAAGATCACTCTTTTAACGGCTTAAGCTTTGATGGGTTCTCTTCTTTTCTGTCTTTCTTTTAGTTTTTTTTTTTTGCTTTAAATTTCATGTGGATACTGGATAGTTTATTTTCTTAATGGGTAGGCAATGGAGATATTTAATGTGTTTCTGATTAAATTCTGTTTTTTTTCTCTCTCTCTTTCTTGCTTTTTGCTTTGAATTTGATTATTCTGATTGGGTTTTTGTTTAAAAGGGAAGATATGGATTTCAAATATAATGCTGTTTTTATTTTGCCATTTTGGTTAAAGTATAATAAATCTTAACTTAGCTTTGTTATTAACATTATCATTTTTTTTTTAGTTTCTCCTGAATTATGGGGCTAATGGATTTAATGGTATCTAATGCAATTAAAGGCCGTTTTCTTTAACTATGAGATGGAAATTCGTTTAGTTGATATATCTTTGGTGGTTTTAGTGAATATATGGCAGCTTTTATTTACCAATTTATCATTCTCTTGATTTATAGATAAGATGGTTTTGACTAATTTACAACTTAAAGCTTAATATAATTTTTAGTAGAAATATGAATCGTGCTAATTGGTTCAACTCATATATTTTGTTTGTAGTGTCTTGTACTGTTAGATGGTGGTTTACTGTTCAGGCAGATTGTATGCTTTCTTTGTTCTTATTAACATTGAGTTATGGAATAGTAGAAAAATGCCTTTTATATACAAGAGTCTTGTATATGGTTCAGGAGAACACTTTCTTTTTTTTCCCCCTGAATTTTGTTCATTTTTTCAGTTTCTTGTTTGGAGTTTGGACTTCTAAATGTACTTAGATAACCTTGCAAACTGCCATCCTTTGAAGATACATTGCCTACAAAGGTGTGAGGGGGTGTTTGTTGGTTTCATGATCAGCCCCATTTAGAGGTTGTTGAACTTTTTCAGGCCTCATTAAAGCCTAATTACAAGCTTTACTGTGCAGTTCATATTGTTCATATGAGAAAATAGGGTTGCAAATTGGAACTTTTTTTTTTTAATATTATTAGATTTTTTTTAAGAATTTCTTTGGTATTATATATAATAGTGTTTTGCCTGTGATGCATCCATTCATGTGTGAAACTTCTTGTATGACATTTGATAGTGTTTTGCTCTGTTATTGTTCTGCAACTTAGAAATTTGGTGTTAGACTAATACGTTCCGAAAACTTGGATAAAAAGTGATCATGGCTTATGTACATTCCCATTTGATTGCCTTAAATTTGATTATAAGTGACATTTCAAGTATTTCTTGATGGACATCATTGTCAAAATATTACTGAGTTTATAAAACGCAACCAAATGAGATGGTTTTCTAAACTTTTGATAGGGCTTGTTTATTTCCCTTCTGCATGTTGTAACAGAACACAGCCACCATGGAAGAATGTTAGACAATGGTTTTTTTGATCTCTGTTGACATAAATTATATATTCCTAAGCTCTAATGTTTGATGTGTTTATTGTCAAATGGTGAGGGAGAAGATAGAAAGACGAAGTATCTTGTGTAATGTGAACTTTAAACAACTTTTCCCTACTTTTTTGCAGATTGCTTTTGTCATGGGACAAAGGTTGCTCTGTCTAAATATATTTGTGCTCCAACTTTTATGGCAATGCTAGGATTGTAAGCAGACATGCAGCCAAAAAGTCAGGTCCTAGGACGTTATACTGCCTGGGACCTTAATTTGGATGCTAATGAGACTGTACGGTCTGAAGATAATATTGATGGATTCTTAAGGAATAGACAGTACTGTAATGGTACTTTGCCAGTGTCTTCAGAGTTGAACATTTTTCCCTACAAGGATAGACTTAAGCAGACAATGCTCAAGCATGAAGCAGAATTTAGGGATCAGGTATATCTCTTTTAGTCAAAACTTCTTATGTCTCATAATCACTGATATACTGGAGTTAAAATCATATTTCTATGTGCTTAAATACAAAACAATGCCCTGTCTCCAGTGGAACAGTTTTGGTTGCTTTTATAAAAATAAAACCTGGTTGTACTCTTTGGCCTCTTATTTCTATTAGCTATGTCTATTGTCCATTTATCACCTCTTAAATCTGTAATTTTTGGTTCTACTATAATTTTTATAGTATTAGCATGCCATTGATGCATCTGCAATGTGCTTTGTTTTAGATTCAAGAACTCCATCGGCTTTACAGGAGACAGAAGGAATTAATATATGAAATGGAGTCATATAAACATCATCTCAGTCTGGAGACCTTACAACCAAATTATGTTTTATCTGCAACGTCTTCTAATTATGTACAAATGCCACAACACCCTTCTACCCCTATTAAATCCCCTTTTTCAGAAGCTAAAGATAGCACTTTGCCTCTGCATTCTTATGATAAAAATAGAGGGCAGACAGTTCATAATCCTTCTCGAATTCAATGCTCTTCGACTGTCCCTGAGCTCCTGGAGACCAATTGCAAAAGGTTTGGCAAAAAGATCTTGGATCTTGAACTTCCAGCTGAGGAGTACATTGATAGTGAGGAAGAGGAATTTTCTGCAGTGAAAATGGCTCCTGAAGTGACTGATATACCAACTAATGTTCTAAAGAAAATTCCTGAGACTAGAGATTGGGGTGATAAAGAACTATTTATTAGTTGTAGTGGTTGCAACACTGTTCTCCATGAAGGCAATTCTATTCCTGGTTTCATTTTTTCAAAGCCTAGGGTTTTGGCTGATTTAAATATTCCTGCTAAACTTGAGGAAGATTATATTCCTGAGCTCATTGACTTTGAGGATCCTGTTATTGGCCAACGAGAAACTTCATTAAAGGATCCATCTGGAAAATCAAATTCAAACGATCAAGTTCTGTCAAAGGAAGTGATTTCAAATAGCCAGATAATGAGGGATCCAGAGACACAGTTGGATGTTTTACCTCTGGATAACCACAACAGTCAAACACCATACGTAACTTGCAATGATAAAGCTGGTAAGCAAGCTATATGATTAATCTACTGTCACATAACTGATTTTTTTTTTTTTGGTTTGTTTATTTATCATCTAATAACTTGCTTTGTTATTTGTTATTGCTGATGATTTTATACTGTCGGTAATTTTGTTTCAGGGAGTGTTGCAAGAAATGTCTCTGCTAATAGCTATAAATTAGTTGCTACTTCAGACATGTTCAGCTCCTATCAGATCGTTCCTTTGGCCGAGGGGATGAACTCTGGGACATCCTCTGTCTCATCTAAGAGACGTGAATCCAGACGGAGCCCTATTGCAGTTCAAGCACTTCCTTGTTTTAAGGGAAAAAGTTCTAAATCATTTGCTGGAAGCCCTGGGATTTCTGGAAATGAGTTTTCTCTTAGCAAAAGTCTGTTATCTAGCCCAAAGTTGGGTAGTGCAATCTTCCCACAGGCCAGTCAGAAGTATGATTGCCAGCATGAGGTTCAGCCACCAACTAGAAGTTCTATTTCCCTGAACTGCAATAATGAAAATGACTCTTCATTTGAGCAACATACTCCTGCAGAATGCACCAAGGATTTCAAGTATGCGATGTCTGTAAACAGTTTGGATCTAAATTCTGCCTTGCCTAGTTTCTCCACTATTGTGGCTGGCTCAGAAGATTCTTCTCTTATACATGGTGAAAAGACACCTGAAAGTTCAACTGGTTGTTCTCCTCAAACTGCTGGGATACCAGTATATGATGGAAAATTTGATGAAAGCAGAGACCAGTCGATCCCAATGGAATTTGTCCTTAAACAAGCTAATACAGAGTGTGTCCATGATGCTGAGTTGGAGAAGGTGGAGACAAGCAACTCCCATGATTATAAAAGGATACTTGGATTTGACATGAAGAACACACTTCCTATTCCAAATGGCCAGTGCTCATCGCATCCCTCCCCAACTAGAAACCATCAAAATTCTTGTGCAAAAGAAGACATTAAGGACAAAGAAAAAGATAGAATACCTGACATAAACCTGGAATGTGATCATGTGCTTGACAGTGAAAAACAACTAGCTGCAGCTGAGTTGGTTGCAGAAAGTGAACCTTGTGAAACGTATCCTGGTTACAGAGTACTCATTGACCTGAACTCTTGCTCATCATTGGACGAATCTCTGGGAATGCCTTCAGATTCAATAGAAATAGATTTGCAGCCACCTGCAAGTCCAGAAAACAAGGAGAGTTCACCGCCTAGAGGGGAATCTGATGAAAACCAACTCGAGATGCCTTTGCTATCATCTGGACAAGAAGATGGGGATCTGCAAGAAGAATTAGTTAAGATTGCAGCAGAGGCTATAGTTTCCATTTCATCATCTGAGATTCAGACTAGCTTGGAAAGCATCCGTTGTGAACCTTTTAGAGCTTCCTGGAATAACTCCCTCTATTGGTTTGCAAGGGTGGCTTCTTCAGTAGTGGATAATCCAGGAAGTGAATATGGAATTAACATAGGTGTTAGAGATTGTAGTGATGATGAGGAGTATCTATCTGATGGAATTGATTACTTTGAAGCCATGACATTGAACCTTAAGGAGATCAAGGTAGACGAGTCTTGGTGCAAAAAAGATGAAGAACATAGTGCAAATTTTTTGAGAAACCAGCCAAGGAGGGGCCGAACGAGGGGAAGACAGCAACGGAAGGACTTTCAGAGTGAAATTCTTCCAAGCCTGGCCTCTCTTTCAAGGTATGAGGTGACTGAGGATCTTCAGATGATAGGAGGGCTGATGGAAGCTGCTGGTGCTCGGTGGGAAAGTGGATCATCACGAAATGCTGGTAGAAATGGATGTGCAAAAGGGAGGAGACGGTGTAATGCCCATGCTTCCAATATTATGGCGAGCACGACAAACACATTGCTGAAGGGACAGTCTATAGTTCAGGAAGGGGGTATCCGTGAGAGAAGACTCGTAGAGTGGGGGAAGATAACGAGAAGACCCCGGGGGCCAAGATGTCCATCAAGCAACCCTCGGCTTATATTAGGCCAAGTATAGTAAGAGTAACTTGAAAGACCTTTTTGTTAGCTAACAGTTGAGTCATGTGATTATCATGTACATGTCCACTAAAATATCACATACCATTACATATAATATATAGGAGAATAGAAGTCGATTCTCGACTCTCAAATCTCAATGGCTTTTTGTCTTGGCACTGATATGATGAATGATGCGATTGTTAATATGCTCTTTTGAACAGAAGACTTGGTTCTAAATTAAATTGAAAATCTACCAGATACCAATCTTCTTTTGGTCCATTAAGATCTTTAGATCTCCTTTTGAGCTATGGAAGACTTCTATAATGAGATTCACTGCCCATTTTATCTCTTTGTAAGACAGGTAGGTCTATCCATGTGAGATAAAGAGTATGACAAACAGCATTATTCAGCTACTGTGGTTTGTTGTACGACAGATAAATCAGCCAAGTTTGTGCTGGTATTACATTAAGAACTTATAAATCTTTTTATTTATTTATTTATTTATAGCCAAAACAAAAGGATTTTATTTATTTATTAAAAAATAAAAAGAATAAATTGACATAAATTATGCATATTATTATTTATCAAGGAAGTTAAAAGGTAAAAGGCCAACAATAGTTGGACCTTGTAGATATTTGGGCCTGGGAGTATAACATCCGGCCCAACCGAAAATGCCCACCCTAGCAGTAGCTCAAGTTAAAACTTAAAACCCTAACCAAAAATGTAGCGTTTACTACTCGCTCTAGCAAAGACATCTCTTCCGCCGCAGCAAAGGAAGAAGAAACCGCAGCAGCAAAGGGAAGAAGAAAGAAATGGAGGCAGCGAGAACTGTTAAGGATGTTTCTCCCCACGAGTTCGTGAAGGCCTACGCCGCCCATTTGAAGCGCTCCGGCAAGGTCTTTTCAAAATTATATTTATATCTCTCTTTTTGCTTTTTCCATGTTATATAGTTCTCGTCTAAGATTTGTTTTTCCCTTTTCTTTTTCTTGCATTTTTCTTATCTATTGCGGGATTCGTCTGCTTATGGGAAATCTATTTTAGGTGAAAAGATGATGCTTGTAAAACTTTTTAATTAGGAGAGCCCAAAGAAAAGGAACTTTGAAATAAATCTGTCAAACGCTTGATGCTTTTTCTGCAAATACTGTCACTTGCACTTGCAACTATTGTCTATTGCTGAAAGTTTGGACGCATATATTACTTGCTTGTCTCTATTTTTATGCCTAATTATGTAGGGCCTTTTAAAGAATATGAAAGGGTTTGAGGATTTACCCAAGTTCCTAGCCATTATGATATTTATGTTTTGTTTTGCTCTTGCTTTTTAACAGATTGAACTTCCACCATGGACCGATATTGTCAAGGGTGGTAAACTGAAGGAGCTCCCTCCATACGACCCTGATTGGTATTATGTGAGAGCTGGTATAATGATTTCTTACTCTCTCTAATGCCCTTTCATTTGTTTTCCATAAATGCATGTGCATTATGCTTGTTTGCTTACTTGCATCTGTATGTTCTGAGATCACCATTTCCCATTGTTTTGTAGCTTCCATGGCTAGGAAAATCTACCTAAGGGGAGGTCTTGGTGTTAATGCCTTTAGGAGGATATATGGAGGAGCAAAGCGAAATGGCAGCCGCCCACGTCATTTCTGCAGGAGCAGCGGCTCCATTGCTCGTCACATCCTCCAGCAATTGCAGAATGTGAACATCGTTGATCTTGATGCCAAGGGGTGAGTTCTGATTTTCAGGTTCATAATCTGTAATTGCAAGGGTTATAATTTCTGATTGCTATTAGTGTCTTTATTTGGTTATGTTATGCTAATTACTGCTGATTAATATTGCAAAGAAGCAATATGACTACACTTATGCATTTGCCTCTTTGTTAAAAAATAAAGGCTCTTTTCTGCTTGGGCCAAAGGGACAATATCGTAAAATTGAAATTATTTTGTCTACTTGTGCCTATCGGGACAACATCTACTTGAAGCATGTATGTAAATAAAAAGTCCCTGTGAATTCAAGACAGTGACAAGAAAATCCAATAAAGTTGAATATTGCATTTTGTGAGTTCTTTTTATTATTTATTATTAATTACTAATTAATTATAAGGAAGTATCTGATGATGCTAGGTAACTTTAGATACACTGCTAACCTTGACCTCTGTGATGTAATCACTGCTAACCTTGACCTCTGTGATGTAATCCATGCTAGATTCTTATGATCATAGCAAAATTAGCCCAGGAAGATTCAAATACAATGTTTCGCTTCTTTAAAAGTATCTTTTTTCATAACATGAATGTCACATAAAGATTTTATTATCAAATTTAATAAGTTATTTGTGGATAATAGCTGATTGTTTGTGATTCTGTTTTGACTTGATTGCATGTTACTATTAACAATCTTTGGACTGTTAAATGTCAACTAAAATCGTATTCCTGTGTCAGTGGTAGGAGAATTACATCTAACGGCCAAAGGGATCTTGACCAAGTTGCTGGAAGGATTGCAGTTGCCCACTGAGAAACCCTTAAGAAGGTGCCTTTATATGGGTTGAATGAATCCCGGAAATTAGTTGTTTTTTGTTTAAAAAAAAGAAGAGGACAATTTTAGGAGGCACTATTAAGTACTTTTTCTGTTTGTTCTGTCCGGTTTGCTTTATAATGAAGCTCTTTTTGGTCTTTATAATGAAGCTTCTTTTTGGTCTTTATAATGAAGCTTCTTTTTGGTCATACATTCCAATATACTGTTTAGTGTTTGCTGACTATTAGTCTGTCAATTTCAATTTTGAACTGTTATGTACTTTATTTACTATCATTCATTTTCAAGCTAGCTCTTCCTTCTAGCATAAACTTTGGGTTGATGATCTGAATCTGTCTCCTTACCATGGAAGTTTGCACGAATATGAGGGTTTACTGTGTAATTGGAATGTTAGTAGAAATTATATCAAGTTTATGAGTGTGTTGGGATAGGTCACTTGTATCGTTTTGGATTTATAGATTGAGGTTTTTGGCAAAGTTGTAAATACTGTACCGGTATCGGTAGTACCGGCCGGTATGCCTGTTCCATTGAAAGGCTTGTTCCATTGAAAGGCGGTTACATGTAAACCTATTGTTTGTTTCGTTTCGGCTAGGGTATCGGAAGTTTCGAACTTGTTTCGACTATTTCGAACTTGTTTCGGCATTATCCGGTCTGTTTCAGCGAAAAATAAATTTTCGCCCTATTCCTACTTGAAAAGACACTTTGCTTTCTTCTTGCCCTCTTAACAATTATATTTACTCAATGAATAATCAATTGAATACTAATCTAAATATTTATATAATTAATAGTTTAATTTTCTTATATAATATTCATTAATCAATATATTAATTATGGGAATATAAATCTATACAAACCTCAAACTTTTAGCAAAAATTGAGGAAAAGTTCACGTTTCTTGGGATTAAATTTGATTAAATTTACAAGACTTCTATATTAAACGTAGGATTTGATTAAATTTAATATTTTTTAAGTAATGATTAAATTTAATATTTTAATATTATAAAACATATCTAAAAATTGCATATAATGAGAGGATCCTTGAATAACTGTTCACCCCCAAATCAAATGAACAGTAGCTCGATTTTTGATTTTGCACTGTTTACTTTGACCCGCCCCGACCCGTCTTCTACATGGCACACTTGATGCCCACGATTCCAGCTACCCTTTTCTTCTGAATTTTTTCAATCCTTACCTAATCATCACATCACATGTACTGTTCCCGTGATTTCCTCCTCTTCCCTCAATCTTTGTTTTATCTCCTTAGCTGCTCAGTCTTCTTCTCTCTCTTCTCTCCTACCTTTCAACTTTTCTCTTTGTTTTTTTTTTAGGATTTTTTTTTGTGTTGCGATCTCGTTTGATGTCTTTGCCGCTTTGCTGAGGCTGGCTTCAGATTCCAGCATTTCCTCCACCGTTTCTCTGGCTCCCTTGCCTTTTAAATAGGTTTGTTTCCTTCTGCTCATTTCATCTTCTCTCTTCTGCGTCTTTGCCGTGTTTCTGTATTGGTTGTGTGATTTGGCTTTTTAAATTTGTCTGGGGTTGGGTGTGTTTTAGTTTTTGTTTGCTTATTTCTCTTGCCTGTTATGTCAAATTTTTGGTTTCCTGATTACGTTGTCTTCATAAGTCATTGGTTTTTATTACCACTTCTTCAAATAATGAATTGTCCAGCGCCACTATTTTTCCAATTATTCTTAGTTTTAATAGCATGGGGAGAGTGAGAGACCAGAAAGATTCATTTTCAATTAGTCTTAATTTTTAAGGACTTTGTTGTTTTTCATATTTGACTTATTATTATTATGGTTATGGTTGTGGTTATTGTTAGTTTTACTTTAGTGATTTGCCTGTTCTTCCTTTCTTTCCAATTTTTTGTTTGATTTCTCAGAATGCCAGTTGTTGCTTAGAGCAACCGAAATAGGTGTTTCGTTCCGTTGTTTATGCATTAATCCACTTTAGCTAGACTAAGAATTAAGTTGTCAGCCTAATCCAGGTGTTCCCTGAACTTCCAACCTTCCATTGAAACCTATGCAAACTTTGAAGACTACTGTGAGTGCCCCCTTTAAAGTGAACAATTATTTATCTTTGTAATGAGGGAAAACCTTTCCTCGTGTATAGTGACAACTTGAATATGTGTGTTAATCAGTCAATCAATATTAATTTGGTTATGTATTACTTATCTATCTCTTTTTTATTGCTGCGGGTGGAAATCATAAGCTTTAAAAAGCCTTTATCAAATGAGGTGAGCACTCTTAAGGCACTTTGGAGTAATTTTAAGGTGTTTCAAGTTTTCAGAGTTGCTAGCTTTCTTCATATTAACATCACATCATACCTTAGTTGAATTAAGCATTTTGACATCCTTGAACTTCATGGTTGGGGTGGCATGTTCATTGAAATTTATGGTTGGGGTGGCATGTTTGGGCAACAATTTATCTATCTTAGGGATGTCATCTTTTGGTGAATTTTTAGTTTGTTATACACTGATAAACAAACTTCAAATCTGGAAATTTTTACCTTGAGATAAGCTTTTGAGGCTCGGATTTAGGGGGCTCGAAATCTGCTGCTCATATGCCAATGTTGCGCCATGTGTTTGACAAAATGCCTTAGATATTTATTTGCATTGTTGTACAGATGCCTCTTCCTTCCCTTACCTCATTCCCCTGTTTTCAAAATGGTCTTATGTCTTTTTTTTTTTTTACTTTCCATGTATCTTTGAAGAGGGTCAAATTTTTGGTTTATTGATTGCGTCGTCTTGATAAGTCATTGGTTTTTATTACCACTTTCAATTTTGATCTGTCTTATTATTCTACAGTTGTCTAGGTGGAAACATGAGAACCGTGTTGATCTAGCAGTTGTTGTTGTTGGTTGAGAGGTAAGATTCCTGGACTGTAAATTGCCATCTAAGAAGCTTCATATATATTTCTTGACTGTTGTAGTTTGGAAAAATGGTTTCAAAACAGAATATTTTCACTTATAATGAAGTTATAAAGATAGATTGTGAGAATAGTTTTGTCAGATTGTTTCAAAATAGATTGTTTGTGATCATAGTTTTCGCGGATGAAATTTAGGTCATTGGATTTAGTCAATTGAAAGATGACCAAAGCAACCTAACATTGTGATGAGCATGGTGGTGGAGAACCCTTTGGCATATCAAGTCTGATTTTACTTTTCTCTGTGTTTTAAATTTACTTTCTTTATAAATTTCCATACTTTTGTGACTGGTTTCTCACTTATATTCAATCTACTCAATTTGTCAGTTGTTTATTTGGATATCAACTTGCTTAATTTGTTTGGTTTTCAAATCTCTTTGCCAGCCGATCTGATGAGACTTACTGGGTTTCTAGAGGTCAGTTCTTTTTGAAATTGATTAGTTTTGGTTCAGCCAATGCTGGACGATCACCTTGTCTCTGTTTTCTTTTCTCTTCTCATTTGCAAATTGTGGCTGTTTTAAAATTTGTCAGCTTCTGACTCTCACACTCTGTCGTTCTAAGGTTTGGTCTACAACAACAATCAGCTTGGTCTGTTTTTTTATAGGTGTGTTATCTGGGTTGATTATGATATTTCTGTTATTTCCTTTTATTCAATCTATTTTTAGGACTCTACTTAAAATTATTACTACTCTTGAAATTTTACTTTACATTTTTGAAAATTTGCTCAACTATTATTGGTTACTAAATTTAATGCATAATTTAATGAAAAATGTATATATTACCAAATTTTCTTAGGATTTTACATATATTTAGTAACCTCACATTCTTGAAATCTTGAGTGACCTTGCATTGTTAGAAATTTTATTTGAAAACCCAAAATTAGCCTTCTTATTTCTTATTTATTGAACTGTGGCAAGTGCAACTACATTATACCAAGGAACTTAAGTGTGTTCTTCTTTAGGCTATGCCCCAGAGTGTGCACTCAGAAAAACAAATCTCTTATGTTGGCAGAACAGTCCTCAAGCCCTGCAACTGCAACAAAATGAACTCCTTTGTCTTTAATTTGTTTATGAAGGTCAGATTGAGAGTGACTGAGATGTTGGTCCATTTAGTTCCTTGCTTTGGCTGTTTCTGTTCTGAGGTTGGGTCTATAACAACAATAAGCTTGGTCTGTTATTTGGGTTGATGATGATATTTCTGTTATTTTCTTTTATTCAATCTATTTTTATCTAAATGGAATTGTCTTTAATTTGTTTATGAAGGTCAGATTGAGAGTGACTGAGATGTTGGTCCATTCAGTTAATCTGATAATCTTGATTGTCATTTGTACTATCAAAACCTCAGGTTCTTCGTTGAGAATTTGTTTGGATGTTGATTTTATGATTTTTTCTAATATTCTCATTGCACGTTATGTAGCTTTTGGTGTAATCACGTAGGTCAAGAATTTTATTAATATTAACTCTAAAATTCTGTATTTGTCAATGGCCTGATTGCGTTGCAATTTATGTGTTCCATCATCAGTTGTTGCATTATGGGCAATCTTCTTTTTCTTGTGTATGTTTGCTCTTTTCAATTGTTCTCAATTTGTTGGAGTTTAGCTTAATGTTCATTTGTTTTAGTTCATAATGGAGATTCAAAATTTTTTTGCTCCATATTTTACTCTTTCTGGCTTTCCATTTAAAATATTGTTGACTGATTTGTTCCTCCTTATTTGCAGCTTTATGATCTGCTTCAATCACTCTTGATTTAGATATTGCTCAAGTTTTTGCAGTTTTTGGTTGAGATGGGTCGTTGTACAAAGTCTTTTGGTGTTGGAACTGGGGTGAATCGGGTTAGTCATGATTGTGACCCATCTCCTCTTTGAACTCGATCTCCCTTTCCAGGTCTCTCTGTCTCTCTCCATCCTCTTTTCTCTTCTCTTTCCTCTTATTTTTCACAATTTTTTATATTTGTTGTTGGGTTTAGTCTGTGCTTGATTAGTCAGTTATGGTGTTTATTAGGTGCTATTGATATTGCATCAAGTTATAATTCTATTGAGTTGGCATCTAATCAGTTTCGTTTCTCTTATTTTTTTTCATGTTACTCTATTGTTTACAACACAGAGTTCATCCATCGGGTAAGGCATTTGTTATAATACTTGCTATTCTTTTAACAAATTTTCCATGAAATTGATCGATGAATTCTCTTGTACTATTTTATGGTGATATTTTAGAAGAGTATGGTTCAATAATTAGCATAAGTATATGCTACTCTTTTACTATGCATCCTACTCGTTTTGGCTTTCCATTGTAGATGTTGTTGATTTATTTGCTCAAATTTTTCTTAGTTAGTATAAGTTTGGCAAGGGAAAAACAACAGATCATCTTTTTCCTTTGTATGTTTGTTGTTTTCAGTATTTCTGAATTTAGTGTGAATGTGTTTTAGTCAATAATGGAGATATCAATTATTTAAAGTCCACATTTGACTCTTTTTGGATTTTCATTTTAAATGTTGTTGGCAGATCTGGTAATCTTTATTTGCAGCCTTTTGATCTCAATTCAACAAGTTACTTAAAAAGATGATCATTTAAGGGCTGATTTGGGTTTTCATTCTAAATTTTTTGTCTTCGCTTTGATTCCAACTTCTGACTGATGGAACCTGAGATTTATTCACCATGTGAGGACTCTGCTGATGGGAATTCTTTGTGTCCTGGTTCTGTTCCTACCACTCCGGCGCCCCAAAAGAGGCTGCGTAGGATGTCCGTCTGTCCTCCTTCCTCGCCTGCTCCTTTGAAGGTCCGTAGGATCTGTGGATCGTCGACACGGGCCCCGGGTAATTCCTCTTTTGTTCCTCAGTAGGCTGTTGCTGGTTTCCTTGGTGGTAGTGGTTCTGTTTTTTTGTCGTATTCCTCTGCCGGCTCTGTCTCTCGGTTGGTTGATGTTCCAGTTGACCAATGCTCGACTTATGCTCCTCCTTTGGTTCAATCTGGATGCACTACTTGGTCCAATTCGGATCCTGCATTGTTCTCCACTGAGCACCCATTTGTTGATGTCCCTATTCTGTCTGATCTTGACATCTCAACCCCTGTGTTTGTTACTAGCTATTTCCCCCACATGGTTGGTTTCTACTTTGATTTATCTGGTCAAATTTTGTCTCCGTATTTGTTTTACAGGACATCCTCCTCTTTAATAGAGATCCATTTTTGTTCCATTTCGTCAAAGGTTTGCGAAGGCGATGGTCCTTCGGATCCTAAAACTCGCCAGTCTTGTGCTGCTTTTGAAACTTCTGGTCTGGTCGATGTTCCAATACAGTTTTCAGTCCTAGACTATGCTTACCTGCGGTCTTCTTCATCAACTTCGCCTGGTGAGTTGTGGCCTTTTGTCTTTTTTTTTTTGCTATGTTGTTCCCTTATTTAACTTCTTACCTACTCGCCTATGTCTTCTTGCTATTCACCTGTTCATAATTGGTTGGCTAATTGTAAATTGTTTTTGCTGTTATTTGTTTGCTACTTTGGAGTTCTTGGATGCATTTCACTTCTTCATCTTCTGATAATTCAGACTCAATGTTACTGTGTGTTAGTGAAGATTGTCTTTTCCTAATTCCTCTTGTGGTTTCAATTTCTAGGTGGCACTCCTCGGTTGAATGAAGCCTCAGGGACAATAGGCATGGTGAGGTTACGCCATGGTCGTAAGGCGGGTCCCCGACAAGTTCGCCCTCGGTTTTTTGACTCAAGTTTACGTAACCCTTCAGCTGATGACATCGACCTTGCTTCAGCCCATCCCATTCTCAGCCAAATTCATGATAGTCCCGATGTATCTGTCCATCGGGTCTCAAATAATGATGATCCTGGTTTGTTATCCATTATGTCATTTAGTTTTTTTCCTGGGGGATTGATTGTTTTCTTAGTATTTCTTTAAGGGTTTTGACCCCCCCTTCTTGTCCTTAATGCAATTTGACTATTTCCATCATATTAGCTTTTATTTGTTAACCAGATCTTAAGTCATCCGTCAGCTCCGATGGTTTGGGCGCCTCTTCTTTCGTTGGCCTAGCATCTGGTCATAAAAGTGAGTGCCTGGTTCAGACCCGCACGCTTCACCTGCTGAATCTGCATTTAATTTATAACTGTTTCCTTCCATTTGGTCTCTTATAGGAACGTGCTATGAGCCAACCAGGTTTGGAGCTCCTGATGTTGTCTGCCCTAATTGTGGAGCATACATGTGGATAGATGAAAGTGTGTCCCGAGGTAGCCGGGCAAGGGCCCCCGTTTTTACCCTCTGTTGTAAGCAGGGTAAAGTCTCTCTCCCTGCTCGACGTGCAACGCCTCCTTACTTGGATTCCTTGATGGATCCCAATGGCGGGCCATTATCAATACATTTCCGGGCCAACATCCGATTGTACAATTCCCTCTTCTAGTTTACGTCTTTGGGTGGTGAGATTGACAATTCTGTGAACAATGGCTCTGGTCCATATATATTTAGGTTGAATAACCAGACCTACCATCATATTGGACCGCTCCTTCCACCTGACGGTTCAAGACCTCGATTTGCATAACTTTACATTTATGATTGTGAAAATGAGGTTTCTAACCGAGTCTGTGCTGTCACGGGGGGTAGATCGTCTGATGGCATTAACCGGTTGATTGTTGAGGGCCTCATGGTGATGTTTGACTCCTGTAATGAGGTTGTTAAGCTTTTCCGGATGGCTAAGGAAAGGATTGATGTTGATCGATCAAAACCTGTCTGAATAAGGTTGTTAAGGTCTAGGACGTATGCGCTGCCAACAACTGCACAGATTGGGGGTTTGATTGTTGGGGACTTTGGCCGGTCAGATGGAGACCGAGATGTTATAGTCGAGCATCGGAATTGAATGCTTCGTCATATCAGTACCGTCTACCCACTTTACATGGCACTTCAATCTCCTATTTTGTTCCCATTTGGTGAAGATGGGTTTACACCTAACATGAGATATGCGGGGTCAGCTGCCAGTTCAGGTAATATACGTCAAACACTTAGCATGCGAGATTACTATTCTTACCAGATACAGCATTGCTCCCGTCAGGGTGAGACTTTACTTCGGGGTGGTCGTTTATTCCAGCAGTTCTGCGTTGATGTACTCTCATCTGTGCAAGAGGGTGAGCTTCTATGGTTAGATAACCATCAGAATGACATAATGGCTGATATTTATAGTAATGTCCGGGATCTGGTTCACCGTGGTGATGTTGATGTTTCAGCAGTTGGTAAGCGTATTATACTTCCTGCAAGTTTTACTGGTAGTCCACGGTATCTTTACCAAAAATATCAGGATGCAATGCCAATATGTAGGGCTTACGGTTATCTTGACCTGTTTATAACGTTCACCTGTAATGGGAATTGGCCGGAACTCCAAGATGCTCTTAGTTTTTACTCTGGTCTCCGTCCGGAAGATCATCCTGACCTTGTAGCTCATGTATTTCATATAAAGCTGCGGCATTTTCTTGATGTGCTCATTAAGCGTGGCCACTTTGGCCCTGCTCTTGCAGGTACTGGATGCAACACTTTTTTTGTCTTCTTTCTGCGTCTGTCTAGCAACTTTAATATGCTAATTACCTCCCTCTTTGTCTCACTCTTGTGGTTTTGCATTGTTGCATTTGATTCTCTTTGCTTACTTTGGTTATTTTCAATTGAATTGTTACTGAATTGTCTATTTTTTGATGCCTGGATTATTGTTGCTTATTTTGCTATGATTATTAATGAAATTAGAAGTTTGTACTGCATTTATTATCCCTTTTTGGGCCTATAAATGAGTTTGTCTTATCTATATTATCTACTTTAGTTTCACGTTGCAGTTTTTGTTTTTAACTACAGAGGTTAGAGCAGTATCTTTATAACGTATGATCTGTTTTTATTGGGTTTGGTCAATATATCAGATTGTTGTGTTCCATTAAAATTTTTTGTCTATATTGTTATTCCCGTGTCTAGCGCATCACCATTTCCCTCCTACTAAGTCTTTTGTGCAATACCTAAATGACCATAATTATGTTCGAAGAGATGCATGAAGCAAGAAAAACCCATTAGTTAAGGCCATTTTTGTGTTTTGTGTAAGTCTATTCAATATGGGAGACTGAACATTAAGTTTATTTCTGATAGATCTGATACGTTTATGTTTGTGAATAATGAAGTTATTTTTACAGATTACAATAAAAGTTAAGGGGCTCAAAGGTTTAGAGGTCGTGCTTTAACTGATGGTTAACAATGTGCCTTTCTCTTGCAGTCACGTATACTGTTGAGTTCCAAAAACGTGGCCTTCCACACGCACATATACTCTTGTGGTTGCAACCTTCCGCAAAGCTAAAGACTCCTGCTGATATTGACAAGTATGTCTCGGCTGAGATCCCTGATCCTGATGAGGCCGTTACATCTTTCATGATGCATGGGCCTTGTGGCGCTCCAAACCCGCGAGCTCCATGCATGGAGGGCCAGAAGTGTAACAAATACTTCCCCAAGTCTTTCACTCAAAAGACAAGAATTGATTCTCAGGGATATCCAACTTATCGCCGTCGTGATACGGGGGTATTCTGTGTTAAGAGTGGAGTTGTTCTTGACAATCGGTTTGTAGTACCACATAATGTTGATCTTCTGGTCCAGTTTCAAGCTCACATAAATGTTGAGGTCTGCAACCAGTCGCGTGCCATCAAATATCTGTTCAAGTACATCAACAAGGGCCCTGATCGCTCCCGGGTTGTTATCGAATCTGATCTGCCAGCCAGTTCCGGGCCAGATATTCATCCTGCTGCCCCTGTAAATGAGATTAAGGCCTATCTTGACTGTCGTTATCTTTGTGCCTACGAGGCGTGTTGGCGTTTATTTTCTTTTGACATTCATTTCAGGCAGCCTTCTGTGCTTCGATTACTGGTTCATTTACCTGATCGTCACCATGTTTACTTCAAAAGTTCTTCGTCTACTGATGCGGTTCTATCGAGGCCTGATGTTGAAAAAACGATGTTCACTGAATGGATGGCTGCGAATTGTACATATCCCAGTGCAAAGAAGCATCTATATGCTGAGTTCTCTCGAGAATTTGTTTGGCATACAACGTTAAAGAAGTGGGAACCAAGGCGTAAAGGCAAATGCATCGGCTGTGTTATCCAAGTTAATGCATGTGCAGGTGACCTATATTACCTTAGATTGCTACTTAATGTTGTTAGGGGCCCCAGGAGTTTCGAAGAGATACGAACTGTTAGGGGCATTCTATATCCCACTTTCCAAGCCGCGTGTAAGGCATCTGGTCTACTCGGAAATGACCGGGAATGGAATGCTTGTATTGTTGAAGCTGCGCATTCAGCCTCTTCGTATGAATTGAGGGTCCTATTCGTTATGATTGTTGTTTTCTGTCAGGTACACCTCAATGCAGGTTTGATCTCTTACTTTTTAGTTATGCCCTTAATGTGCAGTACATGGCTCTCATCTGTCTGATTTCAAACTCCTTATAAATAGTCTAAATTGATTTCATATCCGAAGTTTCGTTTCTTCATGTAAATATATAAACTCAAATATATCCTGCATGTGCTTTAAATCCCTGCCATGGTGGTACAGGTAAGACTTTCCTTTGGAAGACTCTACTTGCTCATATCCGTTTTGGTGGCCATATTGCTCTTGCTGTGGCGTCTTCTGGATAGCTTCCCTTTTGTTGCCAGGTGGGCGTACCGCTCACTCGCGTTTTAAGATCCCTCTGTCAATACACCAGTGGTCAACTTGTGACATTAAGAGGGGCACTCAGCTTGCCCGATTGCTTCAGCGTACGAGTCTGATTGTTTGGGATGAGCCTCCTATGATGCACCGCCATTGCATTGAGGCACTTGATCGATCCCTTCGAGATATCTGTGGCTCGGTTGAATTGCGACTTAGGAATCAGCCTTTTGGTGGTATCACAGTTGTCTTTGGTGGTGATCTTAGGCAGATCTTACCTGTTATTCCTGGTGCTTCAAGGACTGACATCATCTGCTTCACTCTTTGTAATTCACCTCTTTGGAAATATTGTCATGTTATGCACTTGAGTGTTAACATGCGCCTAGCTCGGCCTAATTTAGATCCCACAATGTGATCTGCGCTTAAAGATTTTGGTGATTGGCTTCTTGATCTTGGTGATGGAAAGTTGTCTTCATGTGCTACCAATGATGACCTTGACGGTTCCTTGATTGAGATACCCTCTGATTTGTTGATCCCCTTTACTGGTGACCCAGTTGAGGCCATTGTTAATGAGCTCTATCCTGACATTATGAATAATTTTGCTAATCATGCTTATCTCAGCCAACGTGCCATTGTCACACCTTATAATATTGATGTTGACAGGATCAATGAATATATGCTTGGCCTCATTCCTGGGACGACAGTTGATTATTTCAGTCATGATCGGGTGGCTGGGTCTGCAGATGGTGATCCAGGTGAGAATTCCCCTTATCCTGTTGAGTTCTTGAATGGTATTACCTCTCCTGGTGTGCCAGGTCATCATTTAAGCTTTAAAATAGGTTCTATTGTTATGCTTTTACGTAATGTCAATCAAATGGCTGCCTTTGTAATGGGACAAGGTTGGTTGTTACCAATTTAGGTACTAATATTATTCAGGCAACCATCATTTCAGGGGATCATAAGGGAGATCGTGTATATATTCCTAGGATTGTGTTTAACGTAGAAATAAACAGTGGCCTTTTGTGTTAGTTTGTAGGCAATTCCCTTAAGACTCTGTTATGCAATGTCCATTAATAAGAGTCAAGGGCAGACGCTTGATTTTGTCGGTGTTTATTTACCCGAGTCAGTCTTCTCTCATGGGCAATTGTATGTTGCCTTCTCAAGAGTCACGTCTCGAAGTGGCCTTAGAATCCTTATTCATGACGCAGATGGGCGTCCTGAAAAGGTTACAAGGAATGTTGTTTACTCTAAGGTTTTGGACTGCCTTCCTTCCTCTAATCATGCCTGATAATTTCCTTTTTCATATCCTTATTTTGCTATCGTCTTTTTTGCCTTTTCCTCTTTGATCTTTCTGCTCTCTTTGCAAGGTTGTCTCCTATTCTGGAGATCCCTTTCCTTCTCCTTTTTCGTCACTTCAGGTTTATCTTAACTCCTTGCTTTTAAATCGGCCGTCTAATTATGTTTTTTCAGGGATTATTTCTTGCTTTAATAGACCTGATAAAATCTGCTCAAATCTTTTCTTGAGTCTGTCAGTTGACTTTTCTTATTGACTTTGCTTAAATATGATCATTTGTAGTTCAATGATTTAAGCCAGCTCCTAAATACAATTTGCATGGTACACCCTTCTCATCAATCGTCAACTTACTTCACTTTTGATTTTTATGTCTTTCTGTAACAGACTATGTTCTCCACTTTGACTGTTAAATTTTGTAAGAATTGCACAATTGTATGTTAATTTCTAGCTATCTTTACATACAGAAGTTTAGCTCGCATCTTGCCGAGAATTTGTTAGAGATGCATTGATTAGACAATGATTTTGATTATCTCTTATTGATGCTTCTCAAGGAAAGCCTCCTGATATTGCCTCATTTTTTGGACTGTCTCTGTCCAATTTGGACCTCCTTTGCAGTCTGCAATTGGAAAATGACTCTCATATATTTCATTCCATGACTGTCAAGGAAGGTATTTTTTTTCCTTTCGCCTTGGCTTTGTTTCCTCCTCAGTGAAATTTTTATAAACCTTTACAATCTACCCTTTGCGTGAGTGTTGTATACCGTTGTATATTACTTTATGCGTCACAGATTTCTGCACCATTTGCATGAATTCCTTCAGCTTGGTTCCACCTCATGTCATATTGTTTATTGTACCATTTTTTGGTTTCTGAAATGGTCTGTTTATTTACTTGCAGTCTCTCTCTTAGCGCTGTTCGTTTCCTTTGTGTTGTGCTCTTTGTGGTATGGCGCGACGAAATTTGTTATACTCTTCTGCTGAAATCAATCTTTTATTCAGCCAGCTTTATTTGGTCACAGGAGCACTTTCATTTTGTTAGCATGTGATGCAATTTTACAGGTCCACATTACTCTTATCAATTTTGTCCTCACTCTGTTGATCATTCTGTGCTGCTCTCTCTTTTAGTTGTCTCCTTTTCCCCTCTTTGTTTCGTTGGTTATTGCCTCTCTTCCTTTGTCTATTAACATTTAACTCTATGCTCTATTTTTTAATCTTTATTGCAGCTTTCGTTGGGAATTAGTTTCCTTGCTTCCAACTGTTCCCTGATGAGATTTGTCCATTTCAAATGTGGTGCTTACCATAATCCCCCTTGGATCTTGTGAGGTTAATGTTTGGTATGACATCTTATGTTAATTGTGATATGAGGCTTTGCCGTTAAATCCAACTACTACAATTTGGCTAGACTTTTTTCATCTTGACACATTTCTTTGTCTCCGCAGGAATTCAGGTTCACCAAAATAAGCTATATACAGAAATGCATCAAAGATGTCACAAAATCAGCTGTTTGCTTTGGTCTGATTATGCTTTTTAAGAAATTGACTGTTGTTGGAGTGGGAGCCAACAACGACATCCTCATCAAGATCTTATGTCCAGGGTTTTGTCTCATCCTATTACATCGACCATCGATATACACTAAAACAAAACGCATATGCTCAACGGGGTTAGCATCTTGGATTTTGGCCTTTTTTACATTATCCTTTTCGACCCGCTGCATTGAGCTATTTACTTATTCTTACAAGGTTCTTTTGTTGCAAGCTTTTTGGTTCTCTACAACTGTTATTGTAGCTGGGTTAACTTTTTTTCCTTTCAGTTTCAACCTCAAGAGGCTTGATTGGCTGGAAATCATTTCTCTGCCTTTTTGAAGGGTGGCAAGATTAGCAACCATATAGCTTATACATCTTTTCCAGAAGATCAAGGAGAAAATTTAGGCTGTCTTCATTTGAACTGAGCCATGGAGAGGGGAGATTTGGCTGTTGTAGTCAAGCATGCAGAGTATTGGTTTCATATTTAATCCAAAGAAGACAGAAATCTCGACTTTTGTTAGAAATGCAGACATTGACTTTTGGTCCATCTAAAAGAGGTTGCTTCGTTGTGTCTGTTTTGCCATTGCTTAGAAGCCATGAGGGACTACCTAATTTGGTTAGGCTAGCTTAGGTTCTTCCGACATTAGTGACCTTTTTTTTTTATTCGTTAAATATCCAGTATTGAGGTTCAACAGCCTATGGTTATTTAGTTTTTTTGTCTTGCTTGATAAGATTGTTATGTTGGTCAGAAAAATGCACCTCAACTTCTGTCAAATGAGGGAGAGTATCAGTCTCTTTCCTAATTGATTATGAGTGCATAATTACTTATTGAACGAATTGTTTATACGCTTAGCTGTATACAAGTTATGAGTCCGGTCACAACTTTATCAAAAACATGTCTAAGCCGACACTGGAACCAACAAAGAAAGGAGGCAAAAGCAGGTAAAAAAGAACATGACCTTGAGAAATAAAAAAAGAAAAATGAGATACACAAACCTCTGAATATTAAAGCAGAAGGACCTGAAACCTTAAAACACAAAAAGCCATGGTAAAAGGACCCAAATTTATGACGATGTAAACATGGACCAAAGAGAACAAATTTTGGTTGAGTAGTGATAATTATAAAGGAGATTGGCTATTTGAACGGCCTCTCAAAGAATCGAAAGTTTTTTCAAGGGGTAATTGAAAAACCAAGGTTTAAATCTATTCAATTACTATCTTTCGTGGACCCATTGGCAAAAATTTTTTTGCTTTTGTCAGAAACTTTTTATTCCCTATTTTTTTTAGATACAAATTCTTTGCCTATTTAAATCAGCTGGAAGTGGACCACTGCCGTATCACAACCCTTTATTCAAAGTGATTTGTTGTCTTTTAGCTCTTAGGTAACTTCTTGAGTGACTTCATACTTGCGCTCCTACTTCCTGAGTACCATCATGCCGGTGCCGATTGTCAAGGGTTTTTTTTGGTATTTTTTATGTAATTCCTTGTTCCATAGTGAGGCACCACTAAGTACACCTCTAATGAACTTTTGTCTCTTTAAATGCAGTTTGACCCAAAGGATAGGCTTTCTGACATAATGCGTGCCATTGTAGACCTTATTGAATGCCTGTAGACACCCATTTTTGACCCATATCCTTTAATATAGATTAAATTTTTTCTTAGTTTGCATCAAAGGCAAGTTGATCAATTGATAGTCCATTTTGGCATTTTGGTGGATTAGCCTTTTGCCAGCATTTAGTTTATAGTAAATTGCATTCAAAATTCAAGAAAATTTTCCATCCTAAACTTTATTACATTTGCATTAGCATATTCCATGTTTTCAATTAGTAGTTTAATATTTGCACTCTAATCACTTATTTTAATATGAGGCCAATTTGCAATAACTACAAAAATCCAATTTGGTGCATAATAATTTGAGTAAGCTTTCTACTTTTCATGAAAAGAGTCCACCACTAGTGAACAAACATTTTGGGTATTCCTCTATTTTATTATTTTAGTTGGGTCTTTTTTTTTCTACATTTTGGGCATTCCTCTATTTTATTATTTTAGTTGGGTCTTCTTTTTTTTTTCATTCTTTTTCTTTTCATTTTTCTTTTTTTTTCTAGTTGGGTTGTCTTTCTTTAAGTCATTGGGCCTTGTCCCCTTGTGCAAAATCCGGTCCAGTTGCTTAATATTCTCTTTTCCTAAAATGGTTTTGAAAAAAGGACAGACAAATAAAAGGAGCAGTTAGCCAGTTACATTCGCCAAGTTTGTTTTACAAATGCAAAAATTACATTTACAAATGCAAAAATTACATGCCAGATGGAAATTAGAATGAGTAACGTGGCCCACTCTTCTTCTTTTCCTCCCTAAATCTACCTTTTCCCCTGCTTAAAGCTTCAGATCCTTATATAAAGCTACTGCAAAACAGAAGATAAAACAAGAAAATTAGCAGCACTTAAACATAAGAGGATGTCATAGGAAGGATTAGCAGGCCATTGTCCAAATTTGGAGGTCAAGTTCAAGAAAGTTCAGGACGTAATCAAGTGCATAGAGGACTATAGAGCAAAGCAGCAACAAAAGCAAAAGTGGCAAGCAATTACAGAGTCAGGACAGCAGCATCATCACATTAAGCAAAATCAACATTTCAAAAATTTGTTCTCATCTTCCATTTGTTTCACATACATAAGCACTAGGTCAATCATACAATTAGCACCTCAACCATGGCAGCTCATCAAGAAGGGACAAAAGGAACTACTAAAAGACACACTACCACATACTCTTACACACAATGCCGCACCAACCAGCAGACACCCCTGCACACTGCCATACCCGAACCAACAACCAAGATCAAACAGAATATAACGAGACAAACCAAGGGCATTTTTTTGACTAAAATTGGGAATTAAAGAGTAAGACAAGGCTTACCTGCAGAAGGCTTAAAGGAGAAAAAGGGGAGTTCAATTCTCAATCTTAGGGATCGAAGAGAGGAGAGAGACATCAACAATGTTTAATAAAAGGGGAGGTTAGTAAGGTTCTGGGAAGGAAAGAAAATATAGAGAAAAATTGAAGAGAAAAAAAATACAAAAAAATGGTTTAGGAAAAAAAAACAGAAAGTTCAAGGGGTTTTTTTTGGATCAAAAAAATTGGGTAGTTCTTAGGTTTCTTAGCAACACAAATACAGAAAAAAAGATACAAGAAGAGCAAACAAAAGAACAGAGGGTTGATAGTGAGAGGAATCCTTAGCATTCGTAGCAACAAAAAATAGGAAAACAATACAAAAAAAAAAATTTCAGAGGAGAGGGTTGATAATACAGGAAAAAAATTGGAAGGGTTCTAGGAAGGAAAAAAGAATTCTCAAAAAAGAATACACAAAAATTAGGTGGAAAGGGATCAAGGGGGTCCGAGTTTTTTTTTTTTTCTTTCTTGAGTTTTGAGCAGAGAAGGGGAAGGTCGGTTGAAGAAAATTGGTGGGGGTGTTCATGGGTCCTTTGGGGAGTTCTTAGAATTTGAAAAACAAAAAATACAGAGTAGTGGAAGAAAATACCAAAAAAAGAGAAAGAAAAAACAGGGAAAAAAAGATTTTCAAATGGAAATTCCTAGAGTTATGATTGAAGGAAAAAAAAAAAACAACAAAGAAACGAGGCTAAGAAGAAATAATTACCTTTCTTAAATTCATCACGGTAGTCTCCTCTGTTACACTGAGATCCTTTTCACTTTTTCTAGGGTTTGTGGATTTGGGAATAGAGGGTTTCGGTTTTTGTTTCACACAAAATCGCTTTGGGGTTTTTGTTTGGGTAGCTTTTAGGAGTGGTGCGTTGGAATTTTGAAGGCATCGACGGTGTAGGCGAGGTTCGAAAGAGACAGAGACAAGTCGGGGAAGAAGAGGGTTTGAAGCGAAGGAGAAGAAAGAAATTTGAGCAAAAAAAGGAAAGCCAAGCAATATGACATCGCTTGAGACTTTTTGACCAGAAAAATCTCGCATTTCAGCAAGGTATTTTTCTAAACCTTTCAATTTTTGATTGGCCTATATGTTTGTTTCAATTCGATTTTTAGCCCTTGCAGATGGTGTTTCGGCCCATTTAGTATTTCCATGCATTTAGTTTTTTTTTTTATGATTAGCTTTGCTTTGTTTGCGTAAAGAGTTTAGGATTGAAAAATGTTATCTGGCAAGTTGATAAGCTTAGGTTAGAAATAGGATAATGATTAAGGT
>AWUE01024740.1:0-37258 GCA_001974825.2 Corchorus olitorius
AAAATAAAAAGTGTTCCAAATAAGCTAAAAACTTCACAGTGGACTAATTTCACCAAAATGATTATAGTTAGGTCATAAACAATGGAAAGAAAAGCATTGAGGTTTGCCAAAACGGAACTAATGGGCCCGAAAAGGCCCAAAATAACAAGTGTTCCAAATGAGCTAAAAACTTCACAGTGGACTAATCTCACCAAAAGGATTATTGTTAGGCCATAAACATTGGAAAGAAAAGCATTGGGGTTTGCCAAATCGAAGACGATTCAAAACGTCAATAATTGGCCCCGAAATGCTCAATATAACAAGTGTTCCAAATGAGATAAAAACTTCACAGTGGACTAATCTCACCAAAAGGATTATAGTTATGCCATAAACAATGGAAAGAAAAGCATTGAGGTTTGCCAAATCGAAAACGATTCAAAACGGAACTAATGGGCCCCGAAATGCCCAAAATAACAAGTGTTCCAAATGAGCTAAAAACTTCACAGTAGACTAATCTCACCAAAAGGATTATAGTTATGCCATAAACAATGAAAAGGAAAGCATTGGGGTTTGCCAAATCGAAAACGATTCAAAACGGAACTAATGGGCCCCGAAATGCCCAAAATAACAAGTGTTCCAAATGAGCTAAAAACTTCACAGTGGACTAATCTCACCAAAAGGATTATAGTTAGGCCATAAACAATGGAAAGAAAAGCATTGAGGTTTCCCAAATAGAATACGATTCAAAACGACACTAATGGGCCCCGTTAGGCCCAAAATAACAAGTGTTCCAAATGAGCTAAAAACTTCACAGTGGACTAATCTCAGCAAAATGATTATAGTTAGGCCATAAACAATGGAAAGAAAAGCATCGAGGGTTGCCAAATCGAATACGATTCAAAACGGAACTAATGGCCCCGAAAGGCCTAAAATAACAAGTGTTCCAAATGAGATAAAAACTTCACAGTGGACTAATCTCACCAAAAGGATTATAGTTAGGCCATAAACAATGGAAAGGAAAGCATTGGGGTTTGCCAAATCGAAAACGATTCAAAACGGAACTAATGGGCCCCGAAATGCCCAAAATAACAAGTGTTCCAAATGAGCTAAAAACTTCGCAATGGACTAATCTCACAAAAAGGATTATAGTTAGGCCATAAACAATGGAAAGAAAAGCATTGGGATTTGCCAAAAAACGTCAATAATTGGCCCCAAAATGCTCAATATAACAAGTGTTCGAAATGAGATAAAAACTTCACAGTGGACTAATCTCACCAAAAGGATTATAGTTAGGTCATAAACAATTGAAAGAAATGCATTGGGGTTTGTCAAATCGAAGACGATTCAAAACGGAACTAACGGGCCCCGATAGGCTCAAAATAACAAGTGTTCCAAATAAGCTAAAAACTTCACAGTGGACGAATCTCATCAAAATGATTATAGTTAGGCCATAAACAATGGAAAGAAAAGCATTGAGGTTTGCCAAATCGAAGACGATTCAAAATGGAACTAATGGGCCCCGAAAGGCCCAAAATAACAAGTGTTCCAAATGAGCTAAAAACTTCACAGTGGACTAATCTCACCAAAATGATTATAGTTAGGCCATAAACAATTGAATGAAAAGCATTGGGGTTTGCCAAATCGAAGACGATTCAAAACCGAACTAATGGGCCCCGAAATGCCCAAAATACAAGTGTTCCAAATGAGCTAAAAACTTCACAGTGGACTAATCTCACCAAAATGATTATAGTTAGGCCATAAACAATGAAAAGAAAACCATTGAGGTTTCCCAAATCGAAGACGATTCAAAACGGAACTAATGGGCCCCGAAAGGCCCAAAATAACAAGTGTTCCAAATGAGCTAAAAACTTCACAGTAGACTAATCTCACAAAAATGATTATAGTTAGGCCATAAACAATGGAAAGAAAAGCATTGAGGTTTCCCAAATCGAAGACGATTCAAAACGGAACTAATGGGCCCCGAATGACCCAAAATAACAAGTGTTCCAAATGAGCTAAAAACTTCACAGTGGACTAATCTCACCAAAATGATTATTGTAGACGCTTGATTGGGACTTGGACACCTGTTGTCGGTCTCAATTCATCGTTCCTAGGCTTGGAACATCTAAACGGGGATCTTACCAGTATGAGTGGAAGGCACCCGGACAGGGTTTCTCGTATAATTACTCGATAAAATTTGCATTATCCGGAATTCATGCATCATGTGCATTCATACATATAGAAATTAGAATTAGTAATTGCCATTAAATTCAGGAATTAAAATGAAACACTTTGTTTCCAAAAAGGGATTTGTGTATGACATTGTTCTCTTCAAGTTTTTTTTTTTAAAAAATAAAGCCAAGAGTCAACTTTTCTTTTTGCAAAGAAATGAAAGAAGTTTTTTTAGAAATCAAGGTATAAGTTTTATTAAAGAAAGGCAATTTGTCATAAGAAATAAACAAAAAGATAAATGAAAGGAAAATGAAAGAATTGTTTTTTTAAAAAAACAAAAACTATAAAAGGGGATTTTACAAGATGGTAATTCAAAAATTCTAAACTTAAAAAAAACTCAAACCGAAAAATTTCAAAATTAAGAAGAGTTTTGAAACTTAAATGAAAAGATTAAAAATCCAAGATATCAGCATGAATGCTTTTCTTTTCAAAGGAATTCGATAATTCAAAATCAGCCAGTTTTATTTTCGAAAAGGATGTTTCCCACCTTGTTTTCAGTTTTTAAGAAAGGGAAGGTACCCATTTCTGGTTTCTTTCCAAAATAGAGTCATTTTGAACCCGGTTTTCTTAAAATCCTTTCATGAGGAGCCCATAAGAGAACGAATAGTGAAATGGGGATAAGAATTGATCAAAGGGGTCTGGTCATTTCTTTTGAATCCCAAACACCTTTTTAAACATACAGAACTCATTTGTGTTCGTGTAACTTTGTTTTCAAAATCAAACAAAGGATTTACTTTCTTTAAATTATTTAAGATTTAGGAATCATGACAACCAATTATAGAAACCCACAGTTAGTTCTAGGCTGGCCAGTGCTGTCATTTGACATGCGTTGTGGGGGTGCTGATCCTTCCCCACGCGTACCCGATTCCCGAACCTTTAAGACTCTAGTTAGAAGACCGTTTATTAGGTTTAGTATTGCCTTTGCCAAGCTTAGGATAATATTAGACTTAATAATCCGATAGGTGGCTAATCACACCTAGGTTAAAAAAGATTAGTGGCGACTCCGTTCTTTTAAGTCGTTTCGACAGAGTCCCTGGACTCGAACGTTTCGACAGCTTGGCGACTCCGCTGGGGAGCGGTTAGAGAGTCAAACTGGACACTAGTTTAGAATTAATTAGGGTTTCATAATTGGTTGTTTGTTTATTGCCTTTTCTTGTTTATGCATGTTTATCTATGTCTACTTGTTTTGTTTCGTATATTTTGTCTAATCCGTATCTGCTTTGTTTGCTTTGGGGGTAGTTAAGTTTTTTTTGGGTAGGATTTTAGTAAAGGTTTGTCTATTCCTTCACTTGTGCACTAATAAACTTGCATTTGCATTACATGAGCTTACACCAGAGCTCTAACCCTTTTAGGAGGAGGCAAAGTAGCTAGCCCTCGTGTGACGATAGTCACCGTGCGGGTTTTTAGTGAAAAACCTCCACTCATACTGAACCTTTTTCAATGAGCCTATAATGGGCGAGGATTGGGGGCCTTACTAGCCTAAAGTGGGCGACATTAAGGACAGTTTGGGAACCTTTAGATCAAATGTGAATCCTCACCCAGCATATAGATCCTTGAGAGATATCCAGCTCAGCTAGAGCCAAACCCGTGAGGATAAAACCGAGTGCATAAAAGGGAACATTTCTTACCTTCACTATCATGTTTTTGTAAATTTGAATCTTAGAGTGAGTAATTACATTGCTCGCAATAGGTGAACCAATCTGCCCCAAGGCAACATGTTTGCCAAATTTTCAGTGGAAAATATTTTTAAGAAAGCAAGTGGGGTATTTTCTTTTAAGGTTTTTCTTAGTTAATCGTTATTTCTTTTATATACTAAATTACTACTGACACTTTGTTTGGTTCTTATTTTCCTTTATTTCAATCCAGCATCATGCATTTCATGCATTTATAGGGCTTGCCAGATTACAATCGGGATAAAAGATGCTTGATTAAGTCGCAAGAGCCCGTGACAACCATCCCACATCCAAAAGAAATTCACTCACAAGGATTCAACAAGAAAAAACCCACCTACCAAGAAATTCAGCCCAAGTTGCTATCAAATAATAATAATAAAAAAAACCTTTGTTGTACTTACAATAGAAACCTTGTACTGAATGTTGAACCTTGTTTTGAAAACCTTAATCAAGTATCTTCTGCTCCAATTGTCCTATGGCAAGTATTTAGATACTGTACCCACATAACTATTTTTGTTTTGCATGACTGCATCATAAAGATCATGACATTATTGTGCATTCTCATGCATTCATATCTTGCAATGTTTTTACATCACATGGTTAGCAGTGCATATCCATGTATTTGCTCATCAACATAGCCTGCCATTTCATACACTTTCATCAAGCATCCATGCCATTCCATCATGAATTCACACGAACCTTCTTGTCATTTATGAGACATCATGCCATGCATCCCTCTACATTATCACCATCATTTGTAAATTGATGCACTTTTTGTACATAGTTTGTCTACCTAGATCATTTGTAAAGGTTACTTATTCGAGGTTTGCCCCGTAATTCAGATTAGTGGGGAGTCTTAGATACTATTCAAGCATGGGAGATTGGTTTGAAGCTCGAATACAGCATTTGGAGCATAATCAGAGGCTTATGGAAATGAGGATAAGCGGTTTAGAAAGCAGGCAAGAAAGGATGGCATACGACATGGATGAGCTGAAAAGGCAAGTCGCCAGGCTAACGATAAACGTTGGCAATGAGGAAAGGGTCAAGGAACCTCTTTTGAATATGTCAGTGTAACAAACTCATCCTGAACCAAGCTGTGGCTCAAACAAGGTTCCAGATTTGGACAAAATCGCGAAAGGGATGGATGAATTTGCCAAGCAAATTGAGCAACTCAAAGGTTACGTGTCAAAGGTGGAATCTTTTGGAGCAATGCAACCACAAAGTAATGACCACCAGCCAAATTTGCCTTTCCACCCCGCACCACCTTTATATACTCCGACCACCGGGTCTTGGGGAAGCCTTCCAAACCCTCACCAGTACCCACCTCATCCACAACAAAACTTTCAATCATCTGCCCAAGTGTCAAAGTCTCCACAAATCACTCAACCCACAAGCTCAAGGAAAAAGTTCAAAAAGCCACTAAGCCCAATTCCGATCACCTTCACAGACTTGCTTCCCCAATTAGTTCAAAGAGGATTACTTGAACTAAAACAATACCCGTGTGCTTTGAAGCCACCCTACCCTGACTGGTATAAAGGTGACGCCCACTGCCAATATCATTCTAGAGCTGTAGGTCATTCCACTGAAGACTGCACAAGACTGAAGAATGACGTGCAAAGATTGATTGATAGGGGAAAATTAGCTTTTGAGCCAACGGGTGCCCCAAGTTTCAGTACCAAGAACGGGTAGAAGTGGGGAGTTTGGTGTTGTTGATTTGAATCCCGATGTCTATGCCTAAGGACTTCTAGGGAGATTGTTTGGGCTTTCTTTAGTTACCTCATAGTCTCTCTTGTACAAATTCAAGACTATGTTTGTAGTAGACTGTAATGGGATAATGTAGTTTCGTTGGAAATAAATGAGGAGTTTTTCACTTGCTTATTTTATATTACAAACATGTTAAGTAGCTCATCATCCATGCTCCACGGGCATCATTTCACCACATATACATGTCATCATCAAGCATCCCATGCATAGACTCTATCAAACCCAATGAAAGAGAGATCAATGTTAATGCTCTCTAGAGGAAAGGCTTCTTCCTAGTTAGGCCATGCCTGGGGAGACGATTGATGGGGTCTCTATTTGATAAAGATCTAAATGTCATTTCTTCGCTGTTTGGCAGGTAAAATGACAAGTCCTCAGGATGTCCCATCTTCAACAAGAATCATGGATGCAATTGATCAAGTTGACAAAATAGAGCTAAATCTAGGACAAATGGGGCAAGGTTCAGAAACAACGCAGAGAAAGTTGAGCTTGACACCGATTAAGGGACAGATCGATGTGCAATTAAGACAAGGGGGCAATGAGCATTTAGAGAAGAAGACTATGGTTAAAAATTCTCATCCTGTCGATGTGTATGAACTGTTGGATAAGAGGCCGAAAAATATTGAGGGTGCCAACGTATATGGATCTGTGCACCCGAAAGATCTTTGCTTGGTTTCAGATCTGATCATCCCGCCAGGATTCAAGATGCCCAAATTTGACAAATATGATGGAGTCGGTTGCCCCAAGACACACTTGACCATGTATTGTCGTAGGATGACCCCTTACATCCATGATGAGAAGTTGATGATCTTTTGCTTCCAGGATAGTTTGACAGGAAGCGCAGCCAGATGGTATGCTCAGTTAGAGGCCAACTGCATTGGTACATGGGAAGATTTGACAAAGGCATTCCTTGCTCACTACAGATATGTGATGGAAACAATGCCCAATCGTACAACACTCACAAAAATGAAGATGAGATCAGATGAAAGCTTCAGAGAATATGCAGTGAGATGGAGGGATGTGGCGATGCAAGTCAAACCTTCTTTACCTAAAAAGGACATGGTAGACCTTTTGGTTCCAACACTTCCAGATCCATATTTCGAAATGATGTTTAGCAATTGGCCAGACGATTTTACTAAACTCATTCGCATTGGAGAAACGATTGAGGATGCCATCCAAAGCGGAAATATGGTGGGTACGCTGGAAAGTGACAAAGGACAGAGAAAAAGGAAAGGAAGCGAAATGGGTGACCATAGCTATGTTGGGTGTATAGACCGAAATGTGAAGCATGACAAGTTCATACCTCGAAAGAAGGCCCGAGCTGCGAATCAATCCGAGATTGATCAATTGTCGATCCCAATTACCGAGCTCTTACCACTACTGGTCCATAATCGACTGATCTCTCCAATAGCCATGAAAACAGTTCCTAACCCATCAGCCAGAAGCTATGACTCGGACAGTAAATGTGATTATCATATGGGTGTTGTTGGGCATTCAACAGAAAGTTGCAGGCAGCTAAAGGAAAAAATTAGATATTTGATCAAGAGTGGTACACTGACCCCCGAATTTCTCGAGCAATGGAAGGCCGCCTAGCTTCAAATCAATCAAGGGAAGAGATGAAAGCTTGTAAAAAGGGAGAAATTTTCGAAACTTTGAAACTCCCATTACATGAGCATGGCATGTGCATAGCATTTTAAATTTCAATGATGTTTCTACTAGTTTTTATTATTCTCTCTTGTTTCAGCAATCTTTGTAAATAAAAGGAAATTTTTCTTTGGAACATATGTTGCAAACATTTTTAGATTTGGTGTTCACCATTTGGCAAGACCCCTGTTAAATTCTCAAAGGCATTTGGAAGGACGATGATCTTTGTCCAGGTAACGAGCAAAGGAATAACGAATTTTTGTATACTTATAAATAAAAAAAAGGAGAGAGTTTTTCAACGCAGGGATTTTTCGTTTGAAATTAGATTTCAATGTGATAACCTAGATTTTGTCAACACTGTGCCCAAAACACAAGCACAAACACCCTTGAAACCGAAAATAAGTCCCTCAGCCAAATCTTCACTTCTGTTCTTATCTTCCGAAACACAACAAAAATCAACTTGGCCTACCTTATACATTGTGACAATCTCAAAAGGGCCAAAACCATTGCACTTCTATGCCTCGGGGCAAAATTTTTCAAAAGGACACATTCAGATCATTTTGGTGTCCAAGAAGAGAATCACTTTTTTGAAATCAATCCCGTTGTCAGAAAATAATACCTTTCTTACCTTTGTGATTAACAAAATCAACCTTCCATCCAACTAAGTGGAATTCAAGATTACTCACTTTATTTTACAAAGAGGTCATTTGAGTAAAAAGGGGCAAGAACATCAATCCTGGAATTCCCATCGAAAAAGAGAAAAAATGAAAAGAGAAGAAGAAAAAGGCACTTGGAATATCCAGAGGCGTCCAACAAAGTGGTTTTCAAAAGAGTCATGGTTTTCAAAAGATTTTGATAAAATGCTTTTTCAAAAAAAAATGGTGTTCAAAACTCGTTTTCACGAGGAACCTCCTCAATGAAAATGTCCAATCTTGAAATGATAAATGGCTTTCTTTCATATTCCCTTCACTTGCAGAAAATATCCATTGTTCTCCCCTTCGAGCCTAATTAATTTCTTTTCAATAAATCCTAATCAAGGATCACCCTCCACACTAGGGGGCAAAAGTGAAGAAAAAATTAGCCTCAAAAGCAAGGGTTTATACCCAATGTCGAATGGGGCATCCCGACAGTAATGCGTAGAGTTCACAAAGAGGTATTGAGTCCACTCCATCAAGAAATTAAAATCAAAAGTCAATAAATATGCAAAAAAAAAAACGAAAAAACAAAATATGCAAAAAAAAAAGCAAAAGCAAAAAGAAAACGAAAAAAAAAGTAAAAATTGAAAGTGAAAGTGAAACTTGGAAATTGAAAATTGAAAAAGTATAAGATGGAGCAAGGGACAATTGGTATGATAAAGTCCTTCACATGACGAAAATGATCCTTGATTCAAATATCCTCAAACACATTTTTTGAGCCTTTATATCCTTTCTTTGGCAACCCTGAACCATAGCCTACATTACATGCCTAATAAAAGTCCATCTTTGATCAAGTGAGGATATTCGAGAAGAGATTTTTCCTCAACAAAATAGCGCAGTCCTTTTTGAAAAATGTTTTGGTCAAAACTTTCTAAAATGAGTTTTCGGGTTAATTTGGAACTTTTCAAGTGCAAAGGAAAAAAAGAAAAAAAAAGTGCAGAAAAGAAGGGAATAAAGCTCTAGGGTGAAAACCCAAAAGGGCAGTCTAGAGCAATAATGGGAATCCACAAAGCCTCCTGAAACTCATAACCGAAAGCACTTAAAGAAAATGAGACCCCTATGAGATAACTGAGTTGGATAGTCAAAAGGAGGAAATCACCTAACACTTCGGCTCAACCAGAAGAAGCCAATACCCCGATGTTTTTGCTCTCCACTTCCCGAACCATATCCCTCGAGTGGCCAGTGTTGACCCAAACCTTTTCCGAATGAATATTGACTTGTTGTTTTTCTGAAGATGATTTTCCAAAAAAAAGGAAAGAAGAATTTTTTTTTTTGCAAACTAATTCCATTTGTGAGCCAAGGATGAAGCACATTGGCTACCCCTAAAAGGTCAGAGTTTCATGATTAAGGGGCATTCTAAATGGTGTTCACCAATTTTCTCTTGAAATTTTTTTTTATTTTCACAAAGTTTGCATGTTGCACGCATGACATTCTCATTGGGCAAATGTAGCGATGTTTAGTGTAATCATTTAGATATGACAGTTTCTTGTGCAGTTGTTTTGAACTGTTACAGGCCTCAAAAAGAATCAATCATGCAACTAACTAGTCAAGGCTTTTAATTGAAGTGGATCATCTCCAAGTCGGATTCAAAGCTTAGCATTGGATAACAAGGCATCTGATTAAAAGGGAAGTTAATTGAACATCACTTCTTGAAGTAATTCATCATACGTTCCATGCATTCATGGGCATTCATGGGCATTCATGTACACATGCACACATCGGGGCAACGCATCATCATGCATTCACGACAGATATTCGCAAGGAAAAAAGATAACTAGATCTTGGAAATGCGAAGACAAAATCCATTTTGGTAAGTTTTTCAGCAAAGTTGTGTTTAAATTTTAATAAACCTTGCTCAAGGTCGAGTTTTGCATTTGTAAGACCTCCGGGCATAATTTCTGATAAATCCTTCGGGTATTTATTCTGATAAATCCTCCAGGTATCATTTCATTTCATCAAATTTTTAATCAAAGCTGCATTTAAGTTTCAAAATCAAAACCTTGCTCAAGGTCAAGTTTGCATTTCTAAGACCTCCGGGCACAATTCCAGAAACCTCCGGGTATTAATTCTGATAAATCCTCCGGGTATCATTTCGTTTCATCAAATTTTCAGCAAAGTTGTGTTTAAATTTTAATAAACCTTGCTCAAGGCTGATTTTTGCATTTGTAAGACCTCCGAGCACAATTTCAGAAACCTCCGGGTATTAATTCTGATAAATCCTTCGAGTATCATTTCATTTCATCAAGTTTTTAATCAAAGCTGCATTTTAGTTTCAAAATCAAAACCTTGCTCAAGGTCGAGTTTTGCATTTGTAAGACCTTCGGGCACAATTTCAGAAACCTCCGGGTATTAATTCTGAAAAGTCCTCCGGGCATTCTATATTTTCTTTAGGAGCTATTTTGCTTTATCAATATGGGTTTTAATCCTGCTCAGGATCATTTCTTTACCAGTTAATCAGAATCCTGCTCAGGGTCATTGCTTTATCAAATTAATTTCAAAATCCTGCTCAGGATCATCTGCTTTATCAAATTAATTTCAAAACCCTGCTCAGGATCATTGCTTTATCAAATTAATTTCAAAATCCTACTCGGGATCATTGCTTTATCAAGTGAATTTCAGAATCCTGTTCAGGATCATTTGCTTTATCAGTCAATTTCAAAAATCCTATTCAGGACCAGTGGCTTATCAGTTGATTTCAGCATCCAACTCAGGATCCTGATTTAGGATCATTGGATTGCGATTCGCCTTCAAAGCCCTATCTAGGATCTCTGCAGCTTTAAAGTCTCTTTCTAAATCTTGTTTTTGGGATTCTCTTTCAAATCTCTGTTAACAAGTGGGTGTCTACGTCTTTGCACACTTTCCAACTCTCAGAAAGTATATAAGCTACCCTTTTGTACACTTACAGATAGTTAGAAAGTACACAAAGAGGGGCAGCTGTAGACACCCAAATTTTACCCGTATCCTTTAGTTTAGAATTAGGTTATTTCTACATTTGCTTCGAGGTCATTTTCGGGGGGGATTTTGGTCATTTTGTGTTTAATTTTTAGCATTTTAATAAATTAAGCTCCTCACGTGCTGCATTTAATCTTGCACGGGCACGTGCCATTGCACCATTTACATGCAGATTAAAAAAAAGCTAAAAAAACAATCTTCTTTTTTTTACTAAGTGGCATCTGGTATAACTAAGCAAAAAAACTAAAATAAAAAAAAATCTTTTACCAAGTGGCATTTTGTATGACTAATTTGCATTTTGCATATTCCATTCCTTCAATTTATTGGTAGTTTTTTTTTGCATTACATCTTTAGGCATTTTTATCTTAATAAGGACTACCTTTTCTAAATTGTCTCAAGCCCTCTTTGTTATTTGCTTTAGCTTCATCTTGTGTCATTTGGACTTTTGGACTTTAATTGGGTAAATTTAGCTTTGGGCTTTTTATTTTGGACCTTGGACTCTTATTGGATGTTCTTAACTTTGAGTTTACATTTGGCCAATAGCAAATTAGAAGAGCCCATTCCTTTTCTTTCATTTCATTCCCATCCCATGTCCCCATTTCCATCATACTTCATTCTCCTTTTTGCTTCACACAGTTCATATTTATAATAAAATATAATTATTATTATACAAAAACAAAGATTTTCCATTCTTGCACCTTGAAGAAAGACTGCTTCCTTTCTTACACTATTGCAAAGGTTTTTGCGTTTCAAGTTTAAAGCTTTCCTAGAATTGCCTGGTGTAAAGCTGATAGTCAAAAAGCTATAGCCTTTCATCTTTGGTTCTGTTTCACAATTTTTGTTCTTCCTTAATTGGAGATTTGCAGCTTCAACACTCAAACTGCCCTTGCTTTTGCCTTTTTAGCTTCAAACTAAGGTTGTAGCAGGATTTTGCTCACAACAAATTGTTTAGCTCTTGGTGTTGTAGCCTTCGAAACTCTACCCTATCAAAATTCTAATTTTTACTGATACTTGTTGTTGAGTGATCTATAGAAGAAAGATGCAGAAGCCTCCGCAAGCAGTAGACTTTGCCCTAAAGGAGACATCGCCGAACATTGGGGCGGGACAAGTCGAGGGTGATAAGCTTTCGTGTACCTATGACCTTGTAGAGCAAATGCAGTACTTGTATGTTCGAGTGGTCAAGGCCAAGGATTTACCTGGAAAGGATGTCACTGGGGGTTGTGATCCCTATGTTGAGGTCAAACTTGGGAACTACAAGGGAGTAACCAAACATTTTGACAAGAAAAGCAATCCCGAATGGAATCAAGTATTTGCTTTCTCAAAAGACAGAATTCAAGCCTCTGTGTTGGAAGTGGTAGTGAAGGACAAGGATGTTGTTGTAGATGATTTAATCGGCAAGGTTATGTTTGATCTCAATGAAATTCCAAGAAGGGTTCCACCAGATAGCCCATTGGCGCCTCAGTGGTATAGATTGGAAGATCGGAAGGGTAATAAAGCTAAGGGAGAGCTGATCGGTCGTCAGCAATCATAACAATAAAATCCCAACAAACTCCTAACTTAGTAGATAGGGTAAGTAGGGGTAGATCCCACAGAGAAGGATGCTAGACTTTATCCGAAAATTCAGTCCTTAAAATCTCTCAAAAACAACACAGAAAGCAGAGGGTTTAGAATAACAATTAAGAAGAAAACAATTATACTAGAAAACAAAACAAAGTAAATTAAATCTAAGTCTATGGCAGATAAGAAAGAAAACAATAATTAAGGGTATACTTCTTCACCAATGGTAGAAAACAATCAAATTAATTATGGGTCCTTGATTTAAAAGATAAATTCAATATTAAATTCAAGATGATAACTGGTCTAGGGAAAACCCTAATATGCTATTTAGATAAGATTAGCCGTCAAGCCTTAAATTACCCCTTTTTCCTCCTAACTAATCGATTAGCCGTCAAGCCTTAAAGATTTGCTAGGATTCAAAGCATTAAGATCAACTTTTATTAGTTCTTTCACACATGCTTAATAAATAAAACCATACAACAACCAGATAAATCTGATCACTGGCATGCAAACCAAATTAACCCGTCGTCAAGCGCGGCTAACTTGCTACAGACAATCAAACTCATGCGTCAACCTTGTTGTTTGATCTAGCCAACAATCTCTCAAATTACCTCTTTAGTGGCCACAATAAATCAATAATGATCAAGATTGTAGAATTAAAACAGAATTTAAGATGCTATCTATCAAGAATAAAATACCAAATTATAAGAACAGAAATCTCACCATATTTAATTGATTGAATTCACCAAAGGATCAGAAGTATTAAGAATTTAGCTACTCATGGATTCGGGAAAATCCATGAGCGGCATAAGAGTACTTACAAGACCTTGGAAGGGCGAAATCTCCTTGACAAAAACCTAGGTATTCCTCTATGGCTAGAGAGGGTGGCGGCACCCTTGCCTAAAAAACTAGAAGAAAATAAATTATCTATGTGAAAATATTTTTGGTGTGTAAAGGTATGTGATTTGTGTTACATGAGGTGGCTATTTATAGTGGAAATAACCTTAGGAATTCCAATCCTAACTTGGAAAGGGGTCTAAGTCGGTTTTAGGTCTAACTTAGACTCCAAGTTAGATTAAAAGTCATCCTAGAGTAGAATCCAAGTTAAAATAGGATCCTAAAAAAATCCTAAATTCGTGCAGTGACTTCGACGGCATTTGTGGGTTTGAAAACGGCAGAACTGGGTCTTGGACTTCAAAGGAAAGTTGTAGATGTCAGAGTTAGCTTTCTAACAAGTACTCATGGGCTTCAATCCGAGGTCTGAGCAAAAAGTTATGATTTTTCTATCAAAACTGCGCTTGAATCCTAATCCTGTTAGGACTAGAATCGGGAACCTACGGGATTTGGATATTTCCTTGGATATAGGAGTTATTAATTGGGATTTTAATTCCAATTAAGGATTTATATGGGCTGAGTATCTTCCCATATAAAATATCCAAAAATACCAAAGCTTGAAGGTTTATCCATGGCTTGTCTTCAATTAAGGCTCCAATCTTCAATTCTTGCTCTTGAAATAAATCTTCAAAAATCTTTAAGTCTCCAAATTATCTTCAAATGGTCTTCAAACACGAACTTCGAATCTCCAAATCTATGCTCAAAATTGCTTTGCTAAAATCTGTGTAAAAAGTCATCAAAATAGCTCCAAAAATAGTGAAAAATAACAATTTCTCATTTTCAGATCACTTAAAGGCTCAAAACACAAATATTATCAAAACAGCATATATTTAAACATAAATAGGTCCAAAAACATGGTAAAATAGGCATAAAAATAGGGTCTTTTTTAGCTCAATCATATTTCCCCCACACTAAATCTTTGCTAGTCCCTAGCAAAATAGTGTAGAAAACTATGAAAATCACTAAACTTGAACACCTAAAAGACTCTATAATCTTAAACTAATGCAAATCAAAATTCCAAAAATTTTCAAAAACTTTGAATGCATACACATATTAAGGATCAATGCAATTAAAAAATCAAAATAACAAAGAATCATAAGAGCACTTAATTCAAAAGATCAACAAATAACAAGCATCTTTATTCTTAAGTAACCATAATTAAAGTAGTTCTAATCACTTACCATTCATTACATCCTATAACTACTTCTTTCCATGATTATGTCTTCATCTTTATCTCCATTACTCAAAGGAACGCATATCATGGATACAAGTCAAGGATTTTCATGTGGGTTATAATAGATTTTCAAAGGGTAATTGATTTTTAGAAAATTGAGGTTACTAACCTCGAAGTGTTCATGATTTGGGGTTACTAACTCCCATTTTTGAGGCTACTAGCACTCTAAAAGGACTCCTTCTTTTTAATTTTTCAGAGGGACAATATTTCTGCAATTCCATGCCTCTTATCCTCTTTCCAAGGGTTACTAACTCCTTTTGTTAAAGAAAAGAGTGACAACAATGGATTAATATATTTTTTGTTTAAAGTATGCAGAAATACCTCTTCTCCTCTCGCATGAAAGCACTTCTTTTTATGAAACAATTTTTTTTTAACTACCCTTTTATATAAGTAGTCCCCCACACTTGTTCTTGACATATCCATAACATACTTTCATAATTGTAATTTCAATAAAAATTAAACATAAGTTCTAGAAATAGGCAATCGTAGAAAATAATGAACAACATGCTTTTATCACAAACTTCAATTACACCTAATTCTAAGAAATCAGATATCATGCTATCAATCAATCAATCAAATAAAACTTTCTTATAAATTCTAAGTATTAATCAATCATAATCAAATCAATTCAATCAATATATGCAAAATTTTCAAAATTTTCGAACTTGTGTTTAATTTTTTTTTGAATTATCATGGCAATAATTAAGATTATGATCAATTAGTGCATGTAAACTCCCTATTATCAAGACTCTCTCCCCCACACTGAAAAGACACATTGTCTTCAATGTGGAAACACATATGAAATTGACACAAACAATTATGCATGCTCATGTGATTTATTTAAATGCATGAAATAAAAACTAAACTAACAATTAATTCACATCAAAGAACAGGCAAGCAATCAAAGCAATAATCAAGGAAAAATAATGCAAGAAAAATTAAAAAGATAAGGTTAAAGAAAGCTTTTTTGTTTGTAGGCATAAGCTCCATCATTGCTTCTGAAACTGGACTCCTTTCAAATTCATCTTGCAATCGTCCAAATTAAGCTCCATTTGCTCTCCTTCGGTTCTTCATGTGTAATCATTGGGTTGCCTCTCAATAAGCGCCTTTCTTCAAGAGTCTTTGGCTAGACTGCCTTAAAGAAATTATTCTTCAAGGGTGAAGGAATTATGGGTATATTCCTTCAATAATTCCATAATGATTTTGAGAGTATCATTGATGGCTTTGAGAACTTCAAGTTGAATTTTATCAAGACTTGAATTCATTAAAGTTGATGTGGCGGCTAGGAATGGTGATGGCACGGGCATGGCCGGTGGTGATACGGTGAATGACCGGTAGTGGCTTGGTAGTGACGCGGCTTTGGGCGGATATGGCCGGGTAGGAGCATAAGATGGCGCGGCAATGGCCGGTCTTAACTAGGCAGGGCACGCGGAGGATGCTTGTAGCGCCGGGCATGACCGGGCAAATGACTCGGCTGTGACCGGTCCTAGCCGGGCATGAGGCACGGCTGGTGCAGTTGGTACCGGGCATGAGGCTCGGATGGCGTGGAGGAAGGCACGAAAGAAGGCGCGGCTAGCCGGGCATGGTGCGCGGATGGCCGGGCTGTGGCCGGGCAGGTGTCTCGGGGCAACTTGGTCATGGCCGGTCCTATATGGGCCATGTGCGATGATGGTCGGGCCACAGCCGGGCAATGGCCGGCTGAATTGGCTCGATCATGACCTTGAGCGTCTTCCTCTGGTTCCTTGGCTTCCATCTTCTACTTCTCTCCCTGTGGCTGAACTCCATGCTTGTTGGCTTCTTGCTTTTCCTTTGAGGTTGAAAATTCCGTCCTTCGGGATAATTCTTCAAACGCATAATATGCATTCTCCGGGGTTCTCTTCAATATTGGAGTGCGACTAAAAGAATCAACAAGAACTCGAAATTTAAGTCCTAATCCTCCATAGAAGATTTGGATTAAAATTCTTTTATTGAATCCATGTTGAGGGCAATCGATACACAACTTCTTAAATCTCCCCCAAAATTGGTGGAAATTCTCGTAGTAGCGTTGTCGAATGTCTTTTATCCTTTGTCTTCCTTTGGAAATCTGGGCAGATGTCATCGATGAAGATTCTTCTCGGACTCCCTTCTTAGCACTGGATCCTTGCACTTAGGAGGTAAACTCTTTTGAAGCACAGCAGAGACATTAACTCCAGCACTTACCTTACCTTGTAACCTTTTCTTGTTGGTACAAAGTTGCTTAAGTAACTTTGCATAATTCGGAATTTGTTTAATAGCATCAAGAAGTGGGATGTTGACCTCAACTTTTCGAAGTATCTCCAAAATATCTTGATCATCATATTCTTTCTTTGACTTCTTCAATCTTGATGGAAAAGGTGGCGCGGCATCAGTCTTGGAATCCTTCTTGTCGACGGCAATCTTCTTGGTGGTTGCGCCATCTTTTCTGGGTTGGTCTTCAATCTTGATTTCTTTGGCAGGCACTTGCAATTCTTCTTCTTTGGTGTAGCTCGGCTCTCCTTCATCTTGTGCGGCATGGGTTGGATAGGGGTTTTCTAACTCTTTTCCACTCCTTAAAGTGATTGCACTTACATTCTCCTTAGGAGGTACCTTTGGTTGCGATGGGATCCTTTGTTGACCTTGTGTCTTGAGTTCACTCATGTCACTAGCCACTTGACTGATTTGTTTTCTCATCATCTCCATAGCTTCTCTCAATTGTTGCATCTCGATAGCTTGTGAAGATTGTTGGAAATTAGGCCTTTGATAACTCATTGCCTTCCTTGATAATTACCTTGGTTCCCATATTGTTGACTTGGTTGCTCGGCTCTCCAATAAGGTTCAGGCTTCCTTTGATATGCTCCTTGCATTCCAACAACATTGACTTCTTGCGCGGTGTGTTCCAAAGAAGGGCACTTACCAGTGTAGTGTCCTTGTTTACAAATACCACAAACCTTAGGCACACTTGAAAAATTCGCATTGAATAAATCAGTGAGCGCAGCGACTTGTTGACTTGTTTCTTGAAGTTGTTGCTCCAGTGAGGTGGAATGGGTAGAGACTTCATTGACTCTTCTTGTATTGCCTTCTCTTGAATAGTCTTCTCGAGATCCGAATTGTTGAGTGTTGGCAGCCATGTTCTTCACTAAAGTCCAAGCATCGGTGGGAGTTTTGTCTATAAAGGCTCCTCCACTTGCAGAATCTATGGAAGATCTATCAAACGGAAGTAATCCTTCCTAGAAGTATTGGATCAGCAACTGTTCAATGATTTGATGATTGGGGCAGCTCGCACATAGTGTCTTGAAACGTTCCCAATATTCATGCATTGTTTCTCCATGGCGTTGCTTAATTCCGCAAATTTCCTTCCTTATACTTGATACTTTATGAGCAGGAAAAATACTTTTCCAAGAACAACTTCTTAAGGCTCGTCCAAGATGTTATTGAACCGGTTGGTAAGAGGTACAACCAATCTTTTGCACGATCCACAAGAGTGAACGGAAAAGTTCTTAGCTTGAATTGGTCTTCAGTGATACCTTGAATATTTGTTGATGTGCAGGCAATCTGGAAATCCGTCAGATGTCGGTGAGGATCTTCTCCAGACAGACCGTGAAATTTGGGTTAAATCTGAATAAATCCAGATTTAATCACAAAATTTGCAGTTGTATCTGGGTATCGAATTGCTAAGCGTTGTGCATTGACGTTTGGTGCAGAAAGCTCTCTCAGGGTTTTAGGTTCTTCGTTTGCCATGTCTTGTGATGATGTTGAAGCAGCAGATCTATGAGAACTTGAATTGGATGGCTCCTCTTCTTGTTGTCGATTTGATTTCTCCTTCCTTAGTGAAAATAGTGTTCTTTCTGGCTCTGGATCAAATTCAAAGTCTTCTATGCCACTACTTCTTGTCTTTGGCATGCAGCTTCCTAGAAAAACTCAAAAAACTCAAAAGAAAATTGTTAGTAGTAAAAGTTCTTAAACAAAAATTAAAATTAAAGACAGAAAAAAAAAATTTCGACACAGGGACAAAATTTTTTTTTATGACGCAGAAACTTTTTTTTATTATTTTTTTTATGACGCAGAAACTTTTATTTTTTTATCGACACAAAACTGAAAACAGATTGTTTTTTTTCAAAAATGCAAAACACACAAAATTAAAAACGCAAATTTTTTTTTCAGATCAAAAACGCAGAAAAGAAAAACGAATTTTTTTTTTAGGTTAAAAACGCAGAAACGCAGAGACTAAGAGAAAATTCGTGGGATTCATCTTCAGATAAGTCTATTTTTCCTTTCCCTAGCAAAAACCAGAAAAAGTTCCCTTCCCCGGCAACGGTGCCAAAATTTATGATCGGTCGTCAGCAATCATAAAAATAAAATCCCAACAAACTCCTAACTAAGTAGATAGGGTAAGTAGGGGTCGATCCCACAGAGAAGGGTGCTAGACTTTATCCGAAAATTCAGTCCTTAAAATCTCTCAAAAACAACACAGAAAGCAGAGGGTTTAGAATAACAATTAAGAAGAAAACAATTATACTAGAAAACAAAACAGAGTAAATTAAATCTAAGTCTATGGCGGATAAGAAAGAAAACAATAATTAAGGGTATACTTCTTCACGAATGGTAGAAAACAATCAAATTAATTATGGGTCCTTGATTTAAAAGATAAATTCAATATTAAATTCAAGATGATAACTGGTCTAGGGAAAACCCTAACATGCTATTTAGATAAGATTAGCCGTCAAGCCTTAAAGATTTGCTAGGATTCAAAGCATTAAGATCAACATTTATTAGTTCTTTCACACAAGCTTAATAAATAAAACCATACAACAACCAGATAAATTTGATCACTGGCATGCAAACCCAATTAACCCGCTGTCAAGCGCGGCTAACTTGCTACACACAATCAAACTCATGCGTCAACCTTGTTGTTTGATCTAGCCAAGAATCTCTCAAATTACCTCTTTAGTGGCCACAATAAATCAATAAAGATCAAGATTGTGGAATTAAAATAGAATTTAACATGTTATCTATTAAGAATAAAATACCAAATTATAAGAACAGAAATCTCACCACATTTAATTGATTGAATTCACCAAAGGATCAGAAGTATTAAGAATTTAGCTACTCATGGATTCGGGAAAATCCATGAGCGGCATAAGAGTACTTACAAGACCTTGGAGGGGCGAAATCTCCTTGACAAAAACCTAGGTATGCCGCACCCCTCTATGGCTAGAGAGGGTGGCGGCACCCTTGCCTAAAAAACTAGAAGAAAAGAAATTATCTATGTGAAAATATTTTTGGTGTGTAAAGGTATGTGATTTGTGTTACAGGAGGTGGCTATTTATAGTGGAAATAACCTTAGGAATTCCAATCCTAACTTGGAAAGGGGTCTAAGTCGGTTTTAGGTCTAACTTAGACTCCAAGTTAGATTAAAAGTCATCCTAGAGTAGAATCCAAGTTAAAATAGGATCCTGAAAAAATCTTGAATTCGTGCAGTGACTTCGACGGGCTTTTGTGGGTTTAAAAACGGAAGAACTAGGTCTTGGACTTCAAAGGAAAGTTGTAGATCTCGGAGTTAGCTTTCCAACGAGTACTCATGGACTTCAATCGGAGGTCTGAGCAGAAAGTTATGATTTTTCTACAAAAACTACGCCTGAATCCTAATCCTGTTAGGACTAGTTGGGGGTATCTACGGGATTTGGATATTTCCTTGGATATAGGAGTTATTAATTGGGATTTTAATTCCAATTAAGGATTTATATGGGCTGAGTATCTTCCCATATAAAATATCCAAAAATACCAAAGCTTGAAGGTTTATCCATGGCTTGTCTTCAATTAAGGCTCCAATCTTCAATTCTTGCTCTTGAAATAAATCTTCAAAAATCTTCAAGTCTCCAAATTATCTTCAAATGCTCTTCAAACACGAACTTGGAATAATCTATGCTCAAAATTGCTTTGCTAAAATCTGTGTAAGAAGTCATCAAAATGGCTCCAAAAATAGTGAAAAATAACAATTTCTCATTTTCACATCACTTAAAGGCTCAAAACACAAATATTATCAAAATAGCATATATTTAAACATAAATAGGTCCAAAAACATGGTAAAATAGGCATAAAAATAAGGTCTTTTTTATCTCAATCAAGAGCTGATGCTTGTTGTTTGGATGGGAACTCAAGCAGATGAGGCATTTCCTGATGCATGGCATTCGGATGCTACATCAGTTGGCCCTGATGGTGTTGCAAACATTTGATCGAAAGTGTATCTTTCCCCTAAGCTTTGGTATGTGAGGGTGAATGTGATTGAAGCTCAGGACTTGGTACCTAATGATAAAAGCAGATTCCCTGAAGTTTACCTCAAAACTGTCCCACTTGCCACGTAAGCATCCCCTGCAGACAAAAAACTCACATGAGTCACAAAGCAGGGGAAATACGTGTGAAAGGCAAAAAACAAAAAACCATGCCAAAACAAAACAAACAAGGCAGACCAGGCCTGACTTCCTGTAAGCATACCTCTGTCAAACTGCACACCAAGCTCAAACAAAGAAAAAAAGACAAACAAGGGGCATTGAACTCACTGTGAATGGGAATGGTAGAGAAAGACAAAATTTACTTTTCAAGAGCCTTAAGAGGAGAAAAATGGGAATTTAGGGGGATGGATCAGTTTGGGAGGGGAGGATCAGTTTAAAAAAAAGGAGGAGGAGGAGGAGGGAGTCTCGGTGGAAAAGAGGGGGGTCTTTTTCAGAAAATCACAAAAAAAGCCTTAGAGTGTCATTTTTTTTCTCTGAGTTTTTAGTCGAAAAATCATCCAATAAAAGATATAGTCTCGTTATTCCTATTTCCTATAAAAAAAGAACCCATTTTTGTTTTCTTATTTTAGCAGAACCAATCACAATTCCAAGAAGAAAACTAGCAGAGAAAAATTCAAAAAAACAGAGATCAGTTTTCTATTAGTTTTCAGATTGAAGTAGCCATTTCTCCTCTGTCAGTAACAAAAAGAAAAAACCAAAAACACAAGAGTTTCAGATAGAGTTTTTTTAGCCATTTTTTCCAATACAGAATCAATATACAGGGAAAACAGAAAAAAAAAACCAAAAAAAAGGAGAGAAAAAGAGCAAGATGATTAGAAGGTCTTACCGTAGGAATTTGTTTAGCTCATTCTCCATCCCCATCAAGTCTTTTCTTTGGTTCACCATTTTTATTCCCTCTTCAATGTCTGTCTTCCTTACTTTCTGGCTTTGAGCTTTGCGGTATTAGGAACCATAGTTTCCGAAATTGTTTCGTTGAAATCATAGGGTAGTTTAGGGAAAGCGGTGGGTTCGAGTTTAAGGTCCATCCGGTGGTCGGATTAGCCGGATCGGAGTGGGGTTTAGGTTTCGGGTAAGGTTGATTTCGGGACTTTGGAGGATAGATAATGGCGGCGTTTCGGCTTGGGTTTGAGGGGTTTGGATTCGGTGCCCATTGGCAGAGCAACGCCGTAGCTCGGTGAACCTTCGACGGCGATTCGATGGTGTAAGTGGGTGGTTGCGACGCTGATTATTTAGAAAGAGAGAGAGAGGCGTTGTGATTGAGGTGAGAGAAGTGGAAGCTTCAAAGGAGAAAGAAGAGATTAATGGCTGGCACGGGTAAAGTTTGGGCTGACGGTGATGGCGACGGAGAACTGAGGCAGCGGCACTGCTAGGCTAGAGAGGAAAGGGGATATCGGGTTGAAGGTGAAGAAGTAGAAGAGAATAAAAAAAGAAAGGGAAGAAGACATTAGGGTTCAGAGACAAAACGACGCTGTTTTTGTCTCTGACCCGAGGCCCAGATTCATCTGGACAAGCCACGGCCCAGTTCAATTGGGTACTCATTTCTGACTTGGGCTTCATGCTTTGGGCCTTATACTTTGAACTTTTAATTTTCTTATACATATTTTATGCCTATTTGGGTTTGTTTGGGTTTAATGCATTTGGGCTTCTTTTATTGTTGTTGCACTTGGGCTTAGTGGTTAAGCTAGATTTAATATTAATATGTTTTGGTCCAAATTAGCTAATATTTTAGGGTTTATTTCCTAAAAAGTAGTAATTTAGTTTAATAAATTGGTGCAAATGAAATTTTAGAATTAGTTTAATTTCATAGTTTAATTTAATTGTCAATGGATTAATGAAGAAGAAAAAAAGGAAAAAAGAAAAGATTAGATTAACTTGAGCATATGCATTCACATTTGTTTTTATAAATCGTTATTATTCACATGTTCATTTGAGATTAATTAAAAGGATCCGATAATGTGACGCTTGATTGGGACTTGGACATCTGTTGTCGGTCTCAATTCATCGTTCCTAGGCTTGGAACATCTAAATGGGGGTCTTACCAGTATGAGTGGAAGGCACCCAGACAGGGTTTCTCGTATAATTACTCAATAAAATTTGCATTAACCGGAATTCATGCATCATGTGCATTCATACATATAGAAATTAGAATTAGTAATTGCCATTAAATTCAGGAATTAAAATGAAACTTGTTTCCAAAAAGGGATTTGTGTATGACATTGTTCTCTTCAAGTTTTTTTTAAAAAAATTAAAGCCAAGAGTCAACTTTTCTTTTTGCAAAGAAATGAAAGAAGTTTTTTTAGAAATCAAGGTATAAGTTTTGTTAAAGAAAGGCAATTTGTCATATGAAATAAACAAAAGATAAATGAAAGGAAAATGAAAGAATTGTTTTTTTTAAAACAAAAACTATAAAAGGGGATTTTACAAGATGGTAATTCAAAAATTCTAAACTTAAAAAAAACTCAAACCAAAAAATTTCAAAACTAAGAAGAGTTTTCAAACTTAAATGAAAAGATTAAAAATCCAAAATATCAGCATGAATGCTTTTCTTTTCAAAGGAATTCGATAATTCAAAATCAGCCAGTTTTATTTTCGAAAAGGAAGTTTCCCACCTTCTTTTCAGTTTTTAAGAAAGGGAAGGTACCCATTTTTGTTTTCTTTCCAAAATAGAGTCATTTTGAACCCGATTTTCTTAAAATCCTTTCATGAGGAGCCCATAAAAGAACGAATAGTAAAATGGGGATAAGAATTGATCAAAGGGGTCTGGTCATTTCTTTTGAATCTCAAACACCTTTTTAAACATACAGAACTCATTTGTGTTTGTGTAACTTTGTTTTCAAAATCAAACAAAGGATTTACTTTCTTTAAATTATTTAAGATTTAGGAATAATGACAACCAATTATAGAAACCCACAGTTAGTTCTAGGCTAGCCAGTGCTGTCATTTGACAGGCGTTGTGGGGGTATTGATCCTTCCCCCGAACCTTTAAGACTCTGGTTAGAAGACCGTTTATTAGGTTTAGTATTGCCTTTGCCAAGCTTAGGATAATATTAGACTTAATAATCTGATAGGTGGCTAATCACACCTAGGTTAAAAAAGATTAGTGGCGACTCCGTTCTTTTAAGTCGTTTCGACAGAGTCCTTGGACTCGAACGTTTCGACAGGTGTTCGATTACATTCTTCGAATTCTCGACATTAATTCTAAAAATGCTTTCATTTTTTTTCATAACCCTTTTGAATAATAATCGAGATTAGGATTAAAAGCAACTTTTTTTTGTTATTGGCCCACAATTTGATCTAGTTTGGCTTAGAGGTACCGTCACTTGACGGGCGTGCCGGGGGTGCTGATCCTTCCCCGGGCGTAAATGACCCCCGAACCTAGGTCTAGGTGACAAGACCGAACCCATAGGTTTAGTGGGTCCCATGCCAAGCACCGGACCTCATTAGACTAATTAATACAATTAGGTGGCTAATCACACCTTAGAAAAAGATTAGTGGCGACTCCATTTCCAATGTCGTTTCGACAGGGTTCCCCGGACCCGAACGTTTCGACAGCTTGGCGACTCCACTAAGGACAGTTTAGAGAGTCAGCCCTCACTTAGTCTAAACAAGATCTAGGGTTAATAAATGGTTGCTTTGTTTTGTTTGTTTTGGTTTGTTTGTCTTGAGGTTTTATTGCTTTTGTGCTTCTTATTCTTATTTTTGCTATCTCCACCCATATCTTGTTGTTTTCTTTGTCTTCTGTTGTGGTTAGTTACTAGGTCTGTCAGGTGTAGTTTTAGGGTACTGGTAAGCCGTTCCTTCACACACTTCACTTTATACTTTGCATTCATACATGAGATCGCCTCAGACCTAAGCATACCTTAAATTTTAGGAGGTATAATAGCAAGCCTTCGTGGGACTCGTTTGTCCCCGTGCAGGTTGTGCGAAAAACCTCCAGCCAAGGAAATTCTACTAGCCCAGTAATGGATACTAGTGAGTTGAATTGGGAACCTTTAGGTGAAGCTTCACCTAGCATATAGTGGAGCAGCTTCCCGCCTAGGTAGAGCCAAACCTGTGAGGATGAGTGAATTAGGTACACGAAAGGAACAACTTTACCCTTACCTCTCGTTTTTCCAAAAATAAGAACCGTAGAGAGAGTAACCCATATTACTCTCAATAAATAGACCACCCGCCCCAAGGGCATTTTTGTCCTTTTAGATTTTTGAGAAAATAAAAGGTTTTGTTAACATGGAAATAAAAAGGGGCATAACTTTTCTTTAATTTTCATTTAATTATTTTTACTTAATTTCCTTGTGGTTACTAACTCATTTCCTTGTTTTCTTATTTTCTTGTTCCATTTTCAACATTCTGCATTCACGTGCATGTGTAGGATTTGCCAGACTACAATCGGAGTAAAAGATGCTTGTTTAAGAACAAGAGGCCATGACACCTTGCTCATAATAAAAGAAATTCAACAAAAGAAGACTCGGCAATCATGAAGTTTAGTCTAAGTTGTAAATCTACATTGTACTTAAAATGGAAATTTTATATTGAATATTTTGTAATGTACCAAATTTTGTCTCAGAGGGCTTAATCAAGTATCTTTCATTCCAATTGTCCTATGGCAAATTGCATTCATACAAAGCATCGATCATGCATTGTGCATGCATCATAAGTATTTATGCACGCCGACAAATGAAGGGCTTTAATTGGACACTAGTTTGAGGCAATTAAAGCCTGGATGTAAGATGTGAAATCCATAAAACTTCGATGGAAGATTCCGGGTTGTTTTGTGCATTTCATTTTCTTATGGCAAAAAAAATTGTGTTGCATTCATGTTTAATTTGGTATAATTTGTCATGCATCATGACATCACTCGCAATAATTGGATTTTGGAATACATTAATGAGGGGGGTCTAATTCGTGGTTTTGTTCTAAAGAATCCAAGATAACTCAACATCAGTACTTCACACGGTCAAAAGCTAAACCAATGGCAGGTCAGCATAGTCAAGAATTTGAGGAATTGAAGCTGGACATGGATGAAATGAAGGAACAGTTAAGACAAGCTTTGGAAGCAATAGCCAGACTGACAGCAGCTCAGGAAACCCCGGCAATGGAAGGAATGGCTAATGGAAAAGTGACAAGTTCTAATGGAAAGGTTGAGAACCCTAAAAGCAATGGCAAAATGCATGTTGATGCAACCAATGACACGCCATTAGGATATGTCCATTATCCCACAACATCCTATTATGCTACAGCTCGAGGGGAGGGTTCGCATGACCCATATGAGAATCCGGTGCACTATGATTCAGGAACACTAGCTGCGGGTCAAGATAAGCTACTATGGGCTACTGAAAGGAAGGAAGATGATTCAGCCGAGGAGAACAAGCGCATGATAAGCTTGATTGATGAAAGGCTTCGCGAGTTAGAAGGCTCGAGTAGTTACCACAGGCTTATCAATATTGCAGAGCTGTCTTTGGTAGATGATTTGGTCATACCACCAAAATTCAAAGTCCTGGATTTCGTGAAATTTGATGGGACCAAGGATTACCCAAACAATCATCTGAAAAAGTTATGCAAGGAAGATGGGTCCTTATGCTGCAAATGAAAAACTTATGATCCATTGCTTTCAAGATAGCTTAGCAGGCACGACCTCCACATGGTACAATTAGCTTGATACACACCACATCCGTTCCTGGGATGATCTTGCGAAGGCTTTTACTGATCAATATAGTTACTTGGTTGACTTGGCCCCAAATAGGGAATCTCTGAAAGCCCTAGAAAGGAAGCCTACTGAGAGTTACACAGAATTTGCTCAACGCTGGAGGGATATGGCCGCTCAGGTTAGGCCATCGATAGAGGAGTCAGAAATCTCTGGGCTTTTCATCGATACTCAGAAGTTGATCTTCTACGACAAGTTGTTCAGCATGTCGGGCGAACCATTTGCAAAGATCGCGGTGATAGGACCGAAGCTTGATACTAGCATTAAGGCAGGGAAGTTTGTAGTTCCAGATGAGACTAACAAAGGATCCGTTGGAAGGAAGAAAGATGAGGTCAGCAATGTCAGCCAGGAGCCTCATACACCTTATTATCCACCTCCAACGTACAATTATCCTCAATATAGTCAGAGCACAGTCAAATACTATCGCCCACCAGGCCAGTCCAACCTTCTTACCACACTTATGGGTATTATGCACCACCTCACACATATCCTTACAATTATCAGTACTCAGGAAGCATCAATACAGTTGGAGGGGCACCCTTCCGTCCAAGGCCATATAGTCCTATCCCAGGTTCCTCACGGCCAGCATAACAAAAAGCTCCAGCTTACTCTCCAGGAAATGCAGATCCCATACAGAGCTATGTCCCCGTTGACCCAATCCCATGCGCTTACACTGAACTTCTCCCTCAACTACTCCAGCAGGACTTACTACAAAGGTTGCCATGTGTTAATCCCATAAAGCCTCCACTACCAGTATGGTATGATGTTACAGCTCATTGTGAATATCACTCCGGATCTGAGGGGCATATAACGGAGAATTGTCGGCGATTGAAGTATGTTGTACAGGAATTAGTGAGGTCCGGAAGGCTAAATTTTGGCAATGTGGCACAAGTCAATCCCTTGCCAGCTCATGGAGAAACCCAAGCAAACATGGTCGAAACTAAAGAGCTTGCCCGAAGAAGATGAGTATCTTAGATAAGCGGGTTGATTTCAAGAGATATGTCAGATATGAATGTTGTTTTACTCTAGTAGTATGGAGACATAATAACTTCTATCCCGGCACTTATTCCTAAGAGTGTTGGTGAACAATTCTATGTTGGGCTTTCTTTTCATGCATATTATTCTACATGTTTTTCCTTTATCATGAGTAATAAAATAAAGTGCATTTCAAAAGTATACATAAGTTTTCATATCCTCTTCATTCATTTATTCTATTATCATTTGTTATTTCTTTTGCTTTCCATTATATGTATATATATATATATATTCTACTGTTCAGGCCGATTGACAATGAATGCAAAGACGCTCCAGACGAGCCAAGGTTCGGTGATGAAAATGCTAATGAACCTGACTATGAAGACACTGAGGAACAGACACTACCCTCAAACCTTTTGAGGCAACAACATATTTGCTCCACATGGAATCTACAGAACTGATGAGCTTGAACCTTAAGGAAGCTTCAAATGTTATAAATAATCTGGATTTTTCACGTATGACTCTCCTGCTAAGGGGCAAAGTTCTCTCGCGATAAGTTCCCATTCGAAAGAAGAAGAAGAGAAAGAAAACGAAAACTTGTCCTAAAAAAGAAAGAGGTCGGAAAAAAGGATAAAATAGCACTTCAAGAACTATTCTATTTTATCAGTTTATTTTCAATCCTGGTTCAGGATCGTCGCTTTATTTTAATCCTGGTTTAGGATCGTTGCTTTATTTTAATCCTGGTTTAGGATCATTGCTTTATTTTTAATCCTGGTTGAGGATCATTGCTTTATTTTAATCCTGGTTTAGGATCATTGCTTTATTTTTAATCTTGGTTGAGGATCATTGGTTTGTTTTAATCCTGGTTGAGGATCATTGCTTTATTTTAATCGTGGTTGAGGATCATTGCTTCATTTTAATCCTAGTTGAGGATCATTGCTTTATTTTAATCCTGGTTGAGGATCATTGCTTTATTTTTAATCCTGGTTGAGGATCATTGCTTTATTTTTATCCTGGTTGAGGATCATTGCTTCATTTTAATCCTGGTTGAGGATCGTTGCTTTATTTTAATCCTGGTTTAGGATCATTGCTTTATTTTAATCCTGGCTTAGGATCATTGCTTTATTTTAATCTTGGTTTAGGACCATTGCTTTATTTTAATTCTGGTTTAGGATCATTACTTCATCAGTTAATCCCGATGTAGGATTATTGCATTATGAGTTTCACTCCTGATTTAGGATTTTTTTTACTTTGGTTTATTTGAATCTTGATCATTGCTTTATCAGTTTCATTTTGATCTTGCTTTGGGATCATTGCTTATCAGTTTAATTTCAGAATCATATTCAGGATTGTTGCTTTCATCAGTTGGTTTCAGGATCCTATTAGAGGATCTCTTTGCTTTAAATTTCATTTTCGAAGGCTGCTTCGAGTTTCTTATTTTAGATTTCTTTTCCAGTTCTTGTTTTATTTTCTCTACTTGATAAAATGGGTGTCCACGTCTTTGCGCGCTTTCTAACTCTCAGAAAGTATACAAACTACTCTTTTGCACACATCCTGATAATTAGAAAGCACACAAAGAGGGGCAGCTGTAGACACCCATCTTTATCATGTATCCTTTAATTTAAATCAATTTATTTCTTGATTGGCATTAGGATCACCTAGGGGGCATTTTAGTCATTTGCACGTCCAGGGGCATTTTGGTCATTTGCACATTCAGGGGCATTTTGGTCATTTCAAGTTCACTCTTAATTTAGATTAGCTAATTAATCTCTTAGTCATCTATGTTGTATCTGGGAAAATCCTAAAAAATCTTAACATGAGCACCTTTGGCATTTTTTGCATATTTCAAGGCTTAGTTTCATTTAGTAGTTGCATTTTAATCTTTTATTTAAGTCAATTTTATTTCTTAATTTACATAGGAAGCATTATGGTCACCTACTAGTTCATACTTAGCAATCCTCTACTTAATTAGCATGCTCTTTATCTAAGTTGCATTTAGCATATCCTTTTTTTTTTAGAAGTTACATTTGCCTATTCCATGTTTGATCTCATTTAGTAATTTGGTTAATCCATATGCATTTTAGGTTTTAGCATTACGTATATGTTTGATTGCATTCAAAAAGTACAAAAAAATTGGAAAGTTGAAAATCACAAAAAAAAGGGAAATTTCATTAATGTTGGCTTTTACATTGCAAAATCCAAGAATTTGTCGCATTCCAAGTTACAAGAAATGAAAAAGAACATTGTTACAATTGTTTGCCCATCCGAAATGCTCCATTGCCTCTGGTTCCAACCCTATTCCTCTCTTTCAGGTACATGGTTGACATAAAGATTTTTCAAAGACAATGGCCTTAAAAGGAAAATTGCCTAACATGCAGGATAAAAGTGAGAAATGTTTCCCATTATCCAAAAAACATGTACACTATCGATTAGTGCACACACCAAAGGAGCAAAAAGAGCATGTGTGCTTGGGGAAAAGAGATTACTATTGGCCCTATTGAACACAAGGCGAGAGATCCAGTCTCAACCTTGAGATGTCAACAAGGCCGTGGAAAACAAGAGCAAATGCATTAGTAATGGACATGAGAAATTGCAGGGAAATGCAAAAACAAAACAAAATGAGGAAGTAAGCTAAGCAGATTTTAGTGGAAGGAACAACATAGGGAAATGCAGCACAATTATGAAATCAACAAGCAAATTTTTTTTTATCAGGAGGTTGTGCAGGAAAGGAGTATGGCAATGCAACTGATCATTGAGCGAAAGATGCCCCAATTACTGAAAAAGACAACACGCCTAAAAGGGAAATGGCATCGCGGGCTCAAAACTCACCAAAAAACAACACAAGAATCAAAACAGGGCACAAAGCAGGGGCATACACAAGAAGCATGAAGCCCATAAGCAGCATGACCAAACACATAAGCAGCATTGGAAAGCCAAGACAGACCAGCATTTGGCCTATCCCCTACACACCCAAATAGCAAGCATACAGCAAGCACATTGCATTTAAAGTCTTTATTTCAAGCAAGATAGGTGCACACAGGATGACAAAGCAGGGGCATCCAATCAAGGGGGCATCATGTGGTTATCATGTACTTTTTACAAGCTTATGGACATTCAATCACAGCTCAGGTCAAGGAGCATAGGGCCTTAGGAAATGGAAAGTACATGTATCTCATTTCAGTTTACCAGTACAATTCAAGTACCAATCATGACTATACAGCATCATACAAAAAGGTCAAAGTCAACAACAATGGACCATCAACCACAGGATCACGCCAAGACAAAAAATGAGCAGCGGTGAAACAAGTTTGCAATACAGCAAAAATATTCCCAAATTTCAGTTATAGATAGAGAAAGGGGAGAGATCATACCTAAGAGAGGATTGCCAACGCATACTGCCACCTCAGCCAGTCTCTATCTCCAACTACCTGCACATGAGAAGGGGAAAGAATCAGTTATAGAGAAAAAGGGAAATACAGCTAAAAAGGAGAGGATGCATTGAATCCAGAGGAGTGAACAAAATCTCTCTCACACCTCGCCATTTTTTTTCCATCTTCGAAAGATACACACACCGAAAATAAAAAATCCATCCTCTTCACACACCCACAGAAAAGGCTCCCTCTCTCTCGGATTCCCGAACTCTTACTCTTCACAAGAAAAATTCCTCACACACCATCAAAAAGACTCCCACTCTCTCCTCACAAGCTCCCATCTGACACTCTCACACCTCGCCGTTTTTCTTTTCATCTTCGAAAGATACACACAAAGAAAAACTCCCTGACTCACACACTTCTTCATACATAAGAGCTCGGGCTCTCATTTTCTATTCGGCGCCAGGCTCACACACAAGGGAATTCCGTCTCTCCCTCAAACTCTCCTCAAACTCTCTCCCTTTCAAAGGTTCTCCAATTCTCTACTTACTGACAATTTTTTCTGCCCTCTAAACCTCACACACAAAAGAAAGAAGAAACTATAGAGAGTTTCATAGAAAGAGAGCGAGAAATTCATTTAAAAATCATAGTTTTCCCTAGTTTTTGAACCAAAACCCAAGGAATACATACATGGAAATGAAGGGGACAGGCTGAAGAAATACATACCAAGGTTTGAAGCTCTTCCAACGGTGCATTTGAGAGATTGGGCTCACCATTTTCCGTTCGGGTAAGGACATCTTAGACTCGAATTGAAGCTTTGTTGGTAGAGAGAGAGGTTAGATCCGAGTTCGGGAAGCGAAACAGAAGTGTTTGGTCGAGTTAATGGTGGATCGGCGATGGAAGGGATCTCCGGCACGGCGGCTGCGAATTCCGGTGGGGGTCCATATGGCGGCTAGGGTTTCTTAAATTTGAGAAAGGAAGAAGAGAGGTTGGTATTTATACCAACGGGTAATTCAGGTAAACTTTCTTATTTTTTTCAATTAGGTCCTTAATTGGATGCAATTAAATCCCTTGATTTGTTTATTAATTCACATAAAACCTAAGACTTGTTTCCGTTTTCAGCATGGTCCTTGATTTAGTATATTATTTGCTTTTTTGTGCAATTTGCTCCCTGATTGAGGGTAATATTTATTAATTGGTTCAATTTCGTCCCTGATTGAGGGTAATATTTATTAACTGGTTCAATTTCGTCCCTGATTGAGTGTAATATTTATTAATTGGTTCAATTTTGTCCCTGATTTAGGTTAATATTTATTAATTGGTTCAATTTCATCCCTAATTTAGGATTTTATTTTTGTAAATGCAGCCTAGTCCCTTATTTCAGATTTATTTCATGATTATATGCAATTTGGTCCCTGCTTTAGGATTTTATTTATTCTTGATGCAATTAAATCCCTGATTTTAGGAATTGATGCTATAATTGTGCAATTGGGTGCTTAATTTACATTATTGATACTTAATTAATGCTATTTGATTCCTGAACTTTGCTAATTGTTTTCTTGACGTGCAGAAAGGTCCCCAGTTTGTCTGATTCACCCTTTAGCTTTTTTTTAAAATTTATTTTAGTTTATTTGTTAATTCAATTATATTTGGGCTTGTAATTAATTTAAGTTATTAGTTTGGAAATTAGAGGTTAAACACATGCATGCCATATTTATTTTCGGTTATTGCAATTGTTTGCATTTCATGCCACCGTTATAAGTTTCGATTAATAAAGAGGCGTTTTAACTATGATGGGCTAATCTCGGGTAAAGGTGCTCGGGCACGACGTCTCGAGATTTCGCCCTGAGATTGAATGATCTTTACGAATATCCCCGGAGGGTCGGGCTAGGTTCGTGAGGGCCAATTCAAATAAACTCATTTTTATTAGTCAACTAATAACCGGAATTTGCATTCATCATTTCATACATGCATTTATATTTAGGTCAAACTTGAAGAAAAAAATTTAAAAAAAAATGAAGAAAGAAAAAATGAAAAATGAAAAACTGGAAAAATCAGAAAATTAAAAGATGTAATAAAATGTATTTTCAAAAATTACTTTTTTTTCTCTCGAATATGTTCTCTTATTTAAAAAAATAAAATAAGAAAAGGTAGTAATTCAAGAGTTTTTAAGGTAAAATGTTTTCAAAAAGAATGTTTTTTTCAAATTAAGTAATTCCAAAGGGGATTTTGGAAAGCAATAAAATTAATCAAGTTTTGAAAAAAAAATCTAAAATGAAAAAAAGGTTTTGACATGGCATTTTCAAAATTTCTTCCCGGTGCGGAAGAGTCAAGAAGAGAACAAACAGTAAAAGAGAAAAGAGAATCGTAACAAAATTAATCGACGGTGTTCGATTACATTCTTCGAATTCTTGACATTGATTCTAAAAATACTTTCATTTTCTTTCATAACCCTTTTGAATAATAATTAGGATTAGGATTAAAAGCAACCTTTTTTGTTATTGACCCACAATTTGATCTAGTTTGGCTTAGAGGTACCGTCACTTGATGGGCGTGCCGGGGGTGCTGAACCTTCCCCGGGCGTAAATGACCCCCGAACCTAGATCTAGGTGACAAGACAAGACCCATAAGTTTAGTGGCTCACATGCCAAGCACCGTACCTCATTAGACTAATTAATACAATTAGGTGGCTAATCACACCTTAGAAAAAGATTAGTGGCGACTCCATTTCCATTGTCGTTTCGACAAGGTTCCCCGGACCAGAACGTTTCGACAGGCCTTTCGGGGCCCATTAGTTCCGTTTTGAATCGACTTCGATTTGGCAAACCTCAAAACTTTTCTATCCATTGTTTATGGCCTAACAGTAATCATTTTGGTGAGATATGTCCACTGTGAAGTTTTTACCTCATTTGGAACACTTGTTATTTTGGGCCTTTCGAGGCCCATTAAATCCGTTTTGAATCGACATCGATTTCGACAATCTAAAGCTTTGCTTTCCATTGTTTATGGATTAACTATAATCATTTTGGTGAGATTAGTCCACTGTGAAATTTTTAGCTCATTTGGAACACTTGTTATTTTGGACCTATCGGGGCCCATTAGTTCCGTTTTGAATCGTCTTCGATTTGGCAAACCTCAATGCTTTTCTTTCCATTATTTATGGACTAACTGTAATCATTTTGGTGAGATTAGTCCACTGTGAAGTTTTTAGCTCATTTGGAACACTTCTTATTTTAGGCCTTTAGGGGCCCATTAGTTCCGTTTTGAATCGTCTTCGATTTGGCAAACCTCAAAGCTTTTCTTTAAGTTGTTTATGACCTAACAATAATCATTTTGGTGAGATATGTCCACTGTGAAGTTTTTAGCTCATTTGGAACACTTGTTATTTCCGGCCATTCGAGGCCCATTAGTTCCGTTTTGAATCGACTTCGATTTCGAAAACCTTAAAACTTTTCTTTCCATCGTTTACTCCCTAACTATAATCATTTTGGTGCGATATGTCCACTGTGAAGTTTTTAGCTCATTTGGAACACTTGTTATTTTGGGCCTTTCTGGGCCCATTAGATCCGTTTTGAATCGATATCGATTTGGCAAAACTCAAAGCTTTTCTTTCCAATGTTTATGAGCTAACTATAATCATTTTGGTGAGATATGTCCATTGTGAAGTTTTTAGCTCAATTGGAACACTTTTTATTTTGGGCCTTTCGGGGCCCATTAGTTCCGTTTTTAATCGACATCGATTTGGCAAACCTCAAAGCTTTTCTTTCCAGTGTTTATGGCCAAACTATAATCATTTTCGTGAGATATGTCGACTGTGAAGTTTTTAGCTCATTTGGAACACTTGTTATTTTGGGCCTTTTGGAGCCCATTAGATTCGTTTTGAATCGATTTCGATTTGGCAAACCTCAAAGCTATTTTTTCCATTATTTATGGCCTAACTATAATCATTTTGATGAGATATGTCCACTGTGAAGTTTTTAACTCATTTGGAACACTTCTTATTTTGGGCCTTTCAGGGCCCACTAGATCAGTTTTAAATCGACATTGATTTGGCAAACCTCAAACCTTTTCTTTCCATTGTTTATGGACTTACTATAATCATTTTGGTGAGATTAGTCCATTGTGAAGTTTTTAGATCATATGGAACACTTCTTATTTTGGGCCTTTCGGGGCCCATTAGTTCCGTTTTGAAACGTCTTCGATTTGGCAAACCTCAAAGCTTTTCTTTAAGTTGTTTATGGCCTAACAATAATCATTTTCGTGAGATATGTCCACTGTGAAGTTTTAGTTCATTTGGAACACTTGTTATTTTGGGTCTTTCGGGCCCATTAGTTCCGTTTTGAATCAACTTCGATTTGGCAAACCTCAAAGCTTTTCTTTCCATTCTTTATGGACTAACTATAATCATTTTGGTGAGATATGTGCACTGTGAATGTTTTTAGCTCATTTGGAACACTTGTTATTTTGGACCTATCGGGGCCCATTAGTTCCGTTTTGAATCGTCTTCGATTTGTCAAACCTCAAAGCTTTTCTTTAAGTTGTTTATGGCCTAACAATAATCATTTTCGTGAGATATGTCCACTGTGAAGTTTTAGCTCATTTGGAACACTTGTTATTTTGGGTCTTTCGGGCCCATTAGTTCCGTTTTGAATCGACTTCGATTTGGCAAACCTCAAAGCTTTTCTTTCCATTCTTTATGGACTAACTATAATCATTTTGGTGAGATATGTCCACTGTGAAGTTTTTAGCTTATTTGGAACACTTGTTATTTTGGGCCTTTCGGGGCCAATTAGTTCCGTTTTGAATCGATTTCGATTTGGCAAACCTCAAAGCTATTCTTTCCATTGTTTATGGCCTAACTATAATCATTTTGGTGAGATATGTCAACTGTGAAGTTTTTAGCTCATTTGGAACACTTGTTATTTTGGGCCTTTCGGGGCCCATTAGATCCGTTTTGAATCGATTTCGATTTGGCAAATCTCAAAGCTTTTCTTTCCAATTGTTTATGAGCTAACTATAATCATTTTGGTGAGATATGTCCATTGTGAAGTTTTTAGCTCAATTGGAACACTTGTTATTTTGGGCCTTTCGGGGCCCATTAGATCCGTTTTGATTCGACATCGATTTGGCAAACCTCAAAGCTTTTCTTTCCATTGTTTATGGACTAACTATAATCATTTTGGTGAGAGCTTCGTGATATTCTTCTCACAACAAGTAAAGTGTGTGCTGCTAAAAAAGTGTGGGATGGTTCTAGTGCTGCTGAGCTGGTTTGGTTGTCCGAACGAGACTTTGGTACAAAGGTGCACCAATTAACTTTTGCCTTAATATATATATATATATGAGATAATTAATGGACCTTATTTTGCCTTTGCAATATATATTTATTTTCATATATATACATGGTACCTTTGTTCCTCCTTGTATGGTAAGATTATTAATTTTTTGACATCAGAATAAGATTATTAGTATATCTTTTTAAAACTTAATTCAAAGAAATTTATTTGGTCATTTATTTTCTTAATTAGTATTGTTTATTCTTATGAGAAATTATTAGGTAGGACGGACCCATCACGTCATTTATGAGGCTAACCAATAGAATCTTATCATGTCAAATGATTTTCTTAAATTTAGGCACGATTTTAGTCCAAGGTTTAGCCCCCTTTCAGCATGAAGAGAAATTATTAGATGGATCCAGTCCACTACGTCATCCGTGGTCCATCCAATAATATCACACCAAATAGTCCATCAATGCCACATCATTTGAATTCCATGTCATAATTTTATTTTCCTCAATTTATTTTATAATTAATTTTTACAAGTTGAGCGGCGTGAGTAGACTGGCATTACCTTCCAGCACAAGAGTTTTTCATATCCTTTTTTCTGGTAACGTGATTTTTCTTTTCATACTATAACTATTCAAATCCTTTTCCAAAGATAGCTTGATTATTTTTTCATCCTATTCAAATCATTGTTGAATGAAAACATCATTTTGGTTTGGCCAATGTTTGGAAAAAGTGGGTTAGCGGCAAATGCAGAGATATTTGTAGCTTCAAGAGAGATGGGAACAGCTGGTGATTGATTTGGGAGCAGGGAGCCTATTCAAATCATTATTGAAATTAAAACATTATTTTGGTTTGGCCATTGTTTGAAGCCAACTTGCTTGATTGCAGATTCGTGTTGCTCTAATCCTGTAATGACTTCTTTTTTTTCCCCTTTCTTTCTTTCTAATTACCTCGAACCAAAGCAGAAAATCAACGAATTTATTCTTTGTTTCACTAAGCAAGCTAAGGGAAAAAGAAAATC
>AWUE01024742.1:0-13624 GCA_001974825.2 Corchorus olitorius
TATTTTTTCATCCTATTCAAATCATTGTTGAATGAAACATCATTTGGTTTGGCCAATGTTTGGAAAAAGTGGGTTAGCGGCAAATGCAGAGATATTTGTAGCTTCAAGAGAGATGGGAACAGCTGGTGATTGATTTGGGAGCAGGGAGCCTATTCAAATCATTATTGAAATTAAAACATTATTTTGGTTTGGCCATTGTTTGAAGCCAACTTGCTTGATTACAGATTCGTGTTGCTCTAATCCTGTAATGACTTCTTTTTTTCCCCTTTCTTTCTTTCTAATTACCTCGAACCAAAGCAAAAAATCAACGAATTTATCCTTTGTTTCACTAAGCAAGCTAAGGGAAAAAGAAAATCTGGAAAACTATTGTGGTGGGAAGAGGAGAGAAAAAATCTGGAAAACAGAAGGTAAGCAGGTTTACTCACGCCGTTGAACGTGTAAAAATTAATTAATAAAATAAATTTAGGAAATAAAATTATGACATGGCATCCAAATGATGTGGTATTGATGAGCTATTGGAGAAATTATTAGGCACGAATTTAGCACCGGATTTAGCTCATAGTTCCAGCAGATGAGATTTACATGGTAAGTCCCTAAATTTAGGACATTAATTGGTTAGGGTTTTAGACATGGTGGACCACGGATGACGTGGTGGACCCGATCCACCTAATAATTTCTCACCTACTTGGCGTGATATTATTGGAGAAATTATTAGATGGACCGGGTGCACCATGTCATCTGTGATCCCGACCAATAAGATTTTGATAAGTCAGAATTTTTCTAAAATTTCTAAAATCCTAGCCAATTAATGTCCTAAATCTAGTGACTTACCCTGTAAATCTCATCTGGTGAAACTAGGATTTAAACCTGGTGCTAAATTTGTACCTAAATTTTAGGAAGAAATCTGATTTGTCAAAATCTTATTGATCGGGACCACGGATGACATGGTGAACCCGGTCCACCTAATAATATCTCATATTATTGGGTGGATCACGGATGACGTGGTGGACCTAGTCCACCTAATAATTTCTCCAAAAGAAATCCTGTATAAAGGGTAAGTCCCAAAATTTGAGAAATTAATGGGATAGAATTTTAAAAAATTGGTGAGTTATCTTCATATTATTGATTGGTCCCATAAATGACGTAGTGAGTCCGTCCCTCCTAATAATTTCTCATATTATGATATTAGAGGGAACGTAAATTAGGATACTTGGATATTTGGATCGAAAAGTTTAGGATTTGCTATAAATGGGGATACTTGGGTTGTGAGAAACGAAAAAGGAAGAGGAAAAAAATCCATGAATATGATTGTGAGAATCTTTTTGTGGATAGTTGGATTGGAAAGTTTAGGATTTGCTATAAATGGGGGATATATAGGTATTAATCTGTACTTTTGGGGGACTGAGTTGTGCAAGCTGCTGCTTCCTACAATCAGACAGTTCTTCAGTTTCTGAGGCGTAGGCTTTCATCATTCCGCTTTGAATTGTGAGCACCGCCCAACCTATTCCCTCCCCCTCCCGTACTTCTCTATATAAACCACCTTTTCATTCTCTCATTTCACTCATCCATCACCCTCCTTCACTTCATCCTTTCTCTTTCTTCTTCCCTTCTTTTTAGTACTATATTGTAATATAATAATTTGAGGGAAAAAATCTACAGAATCTTTAAGAATTTCATATTGCACGTGACTCTTCATGTTTAAACTAAAAAAAATTAATTAATCATTCAATAGTAGAGTTGTCAAAACATTATCCAAATTCGATAATCCGCCTAACCTGATCAAACCTGATTTGACCAGAAAAAGTAAACGATCCGAATCCAACCTATCCAGACCCGATAAATCCGTAACCTAAATGATCCAAGAAGTTAATACGGATGACCCAAGGATATTATAAACAAAAATTATGTTTTATTCAATAAAATCCACATTGTTATAATTTTAACCATTATAAATTATTATTTATTCAATAAAATTTATAGTATTGTTATAGTTTTGCCTATTATGATTATATTTGGTACACTTCATTATATGAACAATTATTATATGAATAAATACTAAATCAGTTATATGAATAATTCATGATCAATTTATAATTAGTAATTTGATTTTTTACATAATGAATAAATAATGATAATTAATTAGTAATTTCTTGAAAAAAATTTTCTATTTAGGAAACAACATAAATTAATTTAGATATCATATAACCAATATTTATTTGAACACATATCTCACTTCATAGTAATTAATTAATTATGTGTTTAATATTCAAAATTAAATTACACATTCAATAACCTCATATATGCAGTTTGCTAAACTTTACCGATAGTGGATTGTGAAATAAATCAAATAATAAGGATATTAAATAAATTTAAGAATTAAACATTAAAAAATCAAGGTTGACCCAATTGATCCGAGTTCTAAACTCGAAAAAACCAAAACCCGAATGACCCAGAATCCGAGACCAAAACCCAAACCCGCCTAACCCTAGACCCAGCAGACCCGAGACCCGGATGACCTGAACCCAGATGAGCCGAACCCGAATGACCCGAGAAAATTACCTGATTCATTTGTCCTTGACCCAGATGACCCAAAACCCGTCCAACCCGTCCGACTGACTCCTATAATTTTTTTTTGGCGTCAACTCCTATAACTTTATAAGTGAAAGGAAATAATTACATGTTATTCTTCTTTTTTAAAAAAAAAAACTTTAAATACATGTTATACACTTCAATACATTAAACTACCAATACGCATTACAAAAAAAAAGAAAGTCAATCACAATAATTAAATTTTAAATAAATTTCAATTTAATTAGTTTTTAAAAAATGATGAATAATTAATGATTAGCCAATTTATTTTAACTTTTAAACCTAATAATAATACTTTTATTAGTTTATATTATAATTGAAATGGGTCCAGACCTACCAAAAAAGTCTCTAATTTTTTTAAATTAGAATGGTAAAAAAATAAACAATGTCATTTAAGAAATATATTTTAAAATTTCTAATATATCTAAGTTTTTTAATTAAAGTAGTAAAATGATAACAATAAAATAGGTATATGGATATTATATTTAATTAAATAAAAGAAATAGAGTTTCTAGTTGAGTAAAACTATAAAAGTATGTTTACAAAATTCTAATATATATAAGTTTTTAATTAAAATAGTAAAATGGTAAAATTAATAATTAGTAATTTTTTGTTTTACATAATCAATAAATAATAATAATTAATTAGTAATTTCTTGACAATTTTTTCTGTTAGGAAAGAACATAAATTTAGATATTATATAACCAATATTTATTTGAACACATACCCAACTTCATAATTAATTATGTATTTAATATTCAAAATTAATATATAAAAGGATACATGTCAACTCTTTAACCCCGTAAATGCAGTTTGCTAAACTTCACCTATAGTGGATTGTAAAATAAATCGAATAATATATATACTACATATTATTTGAATGCCCTTTGGAAATTACTAAAGGCTCTCATCAACTTTTAACATGGGAGAATCATTTTGCCCCGTTTTGGTCTTTTCTCACTTTGGAATTTACCAATAGCTCTCTTCAACTTTTAACGTTGGAGAGCCTTTTCGCCCCGTTTTGGTCTTTTCTCACTCTGGAATTTACTGATAGCTCCAATCAACTTTTAATGTTGGAGATTTTTTTTGCCCTGTTTTGGTCTTTTCTCAATTTATTAGTTAATTACTTAAAAGTACTTTGGATCTTAATACTATTGGATTAATGTGTTTGGTGTTGAAAATTAATTAGATGCGGTGTTGTATCATGATTTATTTCTAAAATCGCATCTTATTTTTTATTTTTCCATTTTTATTTTTCACTTTGTATTTGGTAGTGGGGTTTCAGAAGTAATTTCGACCGATATTGATTGAGACTTCGGTATTAATTGTTTTCCCACACATTAATGTCTTATATTATATTTTTTTTGCTACATAATGCCTTATATATATATACTTATATATAATATAAGTATATATATATATATATATTAATTAATCAAATCAAAATTAGATGTGGTTTGATAAACGTATTCTTGAAAGCCCCGTTTAATGTGGGAGAACCTTTTCGTCCCATTTTGGTCTTTTGTCATATGGTTCATTAATTAAAAATCCTTTCAATCTTAACACTTTCGCTTGAAATGCATTATCTTTATATGTTTTAGCATTTGGACGTAATTAATTGGTGTTCTTACCCTTTTTCCTTAGTGCTTTTTCTTTATATGTAATTTTAACATTGAGATGTAATTAATGGTGTTCCAACTTCCAACCATTTTTTTTTCCTTAGTTGTTCATAAAAAATTGTCTGTAGCATAAGCACAGACTAACCCACTTATAAAGATATCATATAAATTTAAGAATTAAACATTAAAAATTTCAAGGCTAACCCAATTGATTCGAGTCCTAGATCCGAAAAACCCAAAACCCGAACTTACTTGACCCTATACCCAGCAAACTCGAGATCCGAATGACCTGAACCCAGATGAGTCGAAACCCGAATGACCCGAGAAAATTACCTGACTCATTTGACCTGGACCCAGATGACTCGAACCCGAAACCCATCAAACCCACCCAATTGACTTTATTTTTTTTTTTTGCGTCAACTCCTCTAACTTTATAAGACAAAGGAAATAATTGTATGTTACTCTTCTTTTTATTTTTAAAAACTTTAAATTTTTTTTATACATTCCAATACATTAAACTGCCAATACACACTCCAAAATAGAAAAAGGTCAATCACAATAATTAAATTTTAAATAAATTTTAACTTAATTAGTTTAAAAAGATGATGAATAATTAATGATCAGACAACTTATTTTAACTATTAAACTTGATAATAATACTTTTAGTAGTTTATATTATAATTGAAATGGGTCCAAACCTACCAAAAAGTCTCCATTTTTTAAAATTAAAATGTTAAAAATAAAATATTTATAAAAATATTGAATTTAACTAAATAAAAATAGAGCTTTAGTAGAATAACTGTAAAAGTTTATTTTTAAAAAAACTGTAAAATTTAAAAAATTTCATTTAAGAAATATTTTTTAAAATTCTAATATATCTAAGTTTTTTTTAATTAAATTGGTAAAACGGTAAAAATAAAAATAGGTATAAGGATATTGGATTAAATTAAATAAAAATAGAGTTTTTAGTTAATTAAAACTTTAAAAGTATGTTTAAAAAATTCTAATATATACAAGTTTTTTAATTAAAATAGTATAATGGTAAAAATTAAATAGTTATAAGGATATTAGATTTAATTAAATAAAAATAGAGTTTTTAGTTGAGTAAAATTATTAAAGTTTAAACAATATCATTTAAGAAATATATTCGAAAAATAAGGATATAATGGGTAATTCAAAAGGTCGTACTTTTTAATATAGTATAGATAAATATAGTATAGATATAGATATGATAATCTTTCAATAGTTATAGTAATTTTCCTACCATTTTCCTTTTTTCTTTCTTTTTCTTTTTCGTTCAGAAAGATGTACAAATCTCAACACCAGAAGTTCATGCTTCATAATGATACATGCATACATATACATATATAAAGGGTGTTTAGAATTAGAAGTAATTTAAAATCAATTGAAACAATTACACTATCTGATTAGCTTCTATTTTCAACAATCATATGATTTTACAAATACATGGCTGGACTGGATATATAATATCATCGAAGGTATACAAAAAATGAAAAGGGGGTGATCTTTTCTTTCCGTATACAAAAATTACACAGCTTTCTCTGTTTCCTCATTTAGGGTACAAAAATATTAGATACAAGAAATAGGCGACGAACAAGATCCAAATCCCCCATAAGAATTCAATGTTTTGGTTTTAGGCCAATTTTTACCTCTAACTCTGACTTATAACTGTGCAAAAATCACTTCATATCGCTGCAAATGCTTATTTACATGCTTCTCAACCTGCCTGCCTATATGCTGCAATTTGAACTCATACTACGCTCGTGCTGGTTCGAGAAATCCTTTGAGCTTCTTCCAAGTCCTTCAGAAACCTTCATTTTTTAAGCCAAGAACAATGATATAAGAAAATGAACACAAAGCAATGAAGCTGCTATGCTATGCAAACATCTGCCGATCATTAAACCAACATGGCAAACATCTTTCTATAAATCGTTTTTATACAATTCATTCAGCACGTAAGATTGACTACTTACAATGAGACTATGAAATACGTAACTTTCTAATATTACTCGCCAAAATCAGAGACTGACTACTTGGCACTGGCTCCTCCATAAATCAGTTCATTTCAACTATTCATATTGGAAAAATGAGAACTATATACAGACCACCAGCAGACCCTCTCTTAGTATATTAATTTGCATACATTTATAAGAATTTGTTACTATATAAAAGAGAGAGAGAGAGAGAGAGAGAGAGAATGTACAAGAATTAGTGAATATCCACAGCTTACCTGTTAGAGTTGAGAATCGCCGTCCCACCAAGTATAAAACGAACTCCAGAATTGCTGGCATTTTGCAGAGCAACAGAGCGTGACTCCTCATAAGTTGTTCCACCAACAATGAATATAATTACCTCTTGTGGCCTGTACAGAGATGGAATATGCATAGGTGAGAAATTAATACCTAATCTGTGTATGTTCTGTCCTCGTATATGTGTTATGTCATTACTAACATTCTCTTAGACAAGCAAGAGTTTTCTTAATTAAACTGTCATGTATCAACAGAGTTCCATCCAAAATGACTGACCAGAGCTAAGGTCTGCCTTCATGCATTTCTAAAGTCATTTGATGTAAAGTAATGCTAGTTGTAGGCCAGCATATAAGCCAAGCCAATTTGGTTCAGGTCACAAGATGTTGTCTGGTTGAGTCCCCAACTAGGTTGATTCATTTAAAAGAAAATACAAAAAAGCAGCTTGAGAATATGAAAACTTGAGCTTAAATTTCAAGTTTTTTGTGCAAGAATGTACATTCCATCATTTTATCATAAACCTTTTCCTTTCAGTGCTTTTGTGCCAAAAAAATGAATCCTCTCGGAAGTTCCCATAATCTTGCAACTTGCAGAAAAAAGGTTCTACTACTCATACTTTAGAAGCAATCACCATTTATGGAGCGTTTTTTTTTTCCTGTATATTATACTAGCACTAAATTATGAGAGGCTGCAAGAACATCAAATTCCTTCAACTTACAAAATTAGAAGCCACATATTATTCAAAACATTCACAAAAGGCAAGATGGAAGTTCAACTATCGAGGAGTATCCAATTTAAAGTAGGGTGAGATTATAGTATTGAAGCCATAAATTTCTCAGTAAACGGAGAGATTAACTGTGAACTTTCTAAACAAATATAGGAAAGCTTTGTTCATTATATCTAGCAACAAACCTTCCCTGCTGAAAATGGTTTCCTACAAAAGGGTAGTCCACATCTCGTAACCGTCCTTTTATTATGCTTTCCATAATTTGGAATAAAAGAGGCTGGTGCTGCGTGTAGACATTCTCAACCCCCTAGTATGGAAAGTTCGAAAATGATCCTATTAGCAGATGAAGAAATACTTTTCCAAGATATAATTAAAATATTTTGCAACCAACCTTTAGTCCACGAGCCATGTTTCGAGCAATATTCAGAAGATCACGATTTCCATAAAGATCACCAGTTCGCTTATCAACACCGGCTTGCTTTAGAAGAAATTGGACAAGCTGTTGCCAAATTGCCAATAAATTGAAGCCAGTTATTATTCTCTCATTTAGCCACAAAAAAATTTGAATAGCTCTTAACATAATTGCTAATTCAGTCAGCTTCACAGAGAGAATCACTCAATGACAGAACTGACTAGCAAAACAGCTCCAGCTCAGAAAGTTAAATTTACCAACAAAATTTCTAATCAAATAACTAGAATATCAAGAGAGAGACCCAGTTGTATGCAACACCATAATTAATGAGCATTAAATTTTGATCGATGATTACACATATTTAAAATTTAAGAACGAACATGCATATGTGCATAAGAGCAGACAATATACAAAATAATTAAGACACATTAACTCAAAAGTAAAATATGTGCATGTTGGATATGTTACCCCAGGCTTGTACTTGGCAGACCGGGATGCCAACTTGTTAAATAGCTGCATCAACTGGACAGGGCTCTCCTTCTCATAGCGCAAAGCATACAGCATTACTAGGCGTAGTCGGTCAATATCAGATATGCTTTCATTGTTTAAAAGGTTTGTCACTGCCTGCAAAGAAGAATATAAAGGAGGTCATCAGTCCTTGTCAAATGTGTCATGAGCTTTCAAGTATCATTTTAAATCACAAGTTTTTTCTTTGATCATGTACAAATAAATATTATATCAATTACTACCATGTAATAATTTGTATGCAGTATCATTTATCTGAGACCGGCAAACTGGAAAAACTACAACCCACTAAAATGATATAAACAAACACCGAGGACTGATTTTGATCTGCGAATGGAAATAGTGAAGGTAGATTTGATGAGTTAATAGACTCTCTGATGAACAAAAATTGAGCAGAAAAATATTTGTTGTATAAGTTTGTGTGCATTGTAAATAAATCACGTTTTAATTAAACGGTGATTCATCTTTAGATAATCAGTATTCTCTTAAGCGCAAGAAGACTCCTATTCTTACAACAAGAACACTGTAGTAGACAAAAGTATGCTCATGTAATCATTGATCTTGAACCAGCATCTCCTTGGGAACAAATTCACCATAAAATATATTTCCCAAGAAGGAAAGAAAAAGCAGAAGACATACCCTATGCAGCTCACTATCTATTAATTCAAAGGTAGCTTCAATCAATTACTCGATCAGTTTCCTCCAAACAACAAATGTGTTTCATTCCTAAACCCCGTTTTCCCCTCTACCATGAAATCAAACTCTCTTAGGTATCACGTGGTAATGTCATTCACACTACTTTCCTAGGAATGCTATTTTAGTGGGAAAGTATAATTTTTTATTTTTGTGGGAATAAGATTACCATGTTTGGTTAACGTGGGAAAGTTATTAAAATTTTGAGAATATAAGAGAAAGACAAGGGAAAAAGAGTAACACTTTCCTGGGAAAGTTAACTTTCCCACCCTTTTAGATGGGAATGACATTCCCACCTAAAATTAGATTCCTCCAACCAAACATGGGAAAGTTATTTTCCCTATCTAACTTACCACACTTTCCCACTACTTTCCACGACCAAACGCAACCTTAAAAGTGTAAAGAGTTGCAAATATATTTAGATTGTATTTGGTGCAAGGATTACGACTGGAATAGGATATTTTGTGCATAAAGTATTAAAGATCCCTTAGTCTACAATAATTTAATTCACAAATATAATCTAATCCCACCGATAATCCTATGCACCAAACATGGCCTTAAAATCTTAATGGAGTAAACAAATTGTGAAACTGATCAATATGTGAGGACTCATAAACAAATATCAATGAGAAAATATTGAAACATAGATAAAACAAGCACATGAATACTACCTCAAAAGCAGCAACCTGCCCACCATTGCAAGCCAACTCCTGCTCAGTTTCTGAGACCATCATAAGCTTTCTCTCTTCAACTATCTTGCTCATTTCAGTGACCAATGTCACATGCTTTGACACATTCCCATGCATCTTTCTGTACTCTGGGTAATTGTCCACAAATTTGGCCATGTCTTCTGCAGAAGCTCAAAGCATAATTTTTTAAATGGCATCCCACCAACCTTGGCTATCAGTAAAATTACCAAAAAGGAAAACACTGAAAAATGTGAAATACTCAATTTGTGACCTATTGTCTGGATATTTTGGTTGCTTTTAGCAACTTGCTGAAAATCATCAACCATGCGCTTGATATTCATTCCAATATCTCCAAAGTTTTCATACATGTTAGCTTTAAAGAAAGCATCTTGTTCTGACGGGAGCACAACTTCCTACAAGCATGAGATTACAAAGATAAGCCGCCAATATATATTAAAACAAATATGTGAAGCAGAGAGAAAAAGGAAGTTAACCTGTTGATCTTTGGGTAACTTGCCAATGCCTCTCAGATCCACTTTGTTATCCTGAATACCTATCAATTCATGGACCATTGCCTACAACATATAATTCAGCAATATGATGTTGTAACACATTGAAAATTAGTAGAGGCATAGTATGCCTTTATAAACCTGAGAAAAGAATCAGAACAACATGTACCTGATAGGTCCACTGATTCAGCAAGGGGGTCACAGGATCATCCCTTCTGTCAACTATCAGCAACAATGGAGACATTTTCTATACGTCTGAAGTCAAAAAGGCCACTCTGTTGCTGGTACATTAGTTTCTATAATTACCCCCCAAACACAACAAAAAGGAAGAAGATAAAATCAGTTCCTCTGCATGAGTTAATAATAATTTCGGGAAAACTAACAAGTTTATCCATTACAAAACTTTAAATTAGTTAGACCAATACACACATATGGAAGGAATTCATCAGACAACTAATTAACCAAAACCTATAAAAGTTTTTGTTAATAAAATCCAGATAATCAGCTGTATAAATGCTTGAAATAATTGCAGGTAATGCAGTTTCACTTACTGCTGATTCGTGTGCTATCCCTTTTTGCAATATCAGAGGCCCTTGAATATCTAATAGTTGGTCTTCGTTTTAATGCTAAAAAACCGCACCAATACCATCAACAGCTCGGTCACAGAACTGCTGCAAACTAGAAGGATCCGTAACAGCTGGGAGCATGTAATGGTGATTTGAGGGCATGTTTAGTGTGAAGTGGCAAGGATCAATAGCAACGAAGTCAGCATAAAACTCCTGCAAAGTAAAGATGAGAACCATATTAGGGCCAAATCCAAACTTTTAAATTCTGGTCTTAAATCCAGGGCATCTCCGAAAATAGCCTTCAATTTTATTTACACACTCCAGAAACCTATGGAAAAAACTATGATGCAAACAATAATTCAAATTATGGGCAGGTGAACTACTTCAAGCCACTATATGAATATGCTTAATCATGACCCCTTTCAATTTTGGCAATATGTCATCTATTGATATAGAAAGGGAAAGAAAAAATCTCCATAGATCAAACCATTAATACAGTGACCTCATGAAGTTAAAGAGTTAGCATCATCACACATTGCTGCTCTCAGATAAGAAGAGTGCTGGATGGGGTAGCTTAAAATGTATTTTTAAAGATTTTCAATTACACAATGTGCAATAAACAGTTGAACCTATGCCATTATCTTAGCATCTATTGATCTCACTTAAACACCAAAAATGGCTCTCTTTCTCCATCTTGTAGCAGTTTCTTATACAATAATGAACCCGGCTTCATATTTTTGACAATTTTAATGGAGGTCGATGAAGAATTGCAAACAATACATAAATTCCAGTCAAGACAACGAACAGCAGCATATTAGACTTGCCTGAAGTTGCTGGACAACTTCCTGTTCATCTGAATCGGCCAAAAGATGAATCTGAGTATCCTTCAACATGTTGGAGAAAACTGTAAAATTAAAATACAAGGTGAAAAAGGACTTCAAGGAAAACATGTTATACCAAGTTGCAAAACACTTTCCAAGTCTTTATACTAAAATCAAATTGTAGCTATGTTCAATTGCAAAAGATACAAAGAACATACACAGGTGATACTCTCCAAACCTAGGATTGGATAGCTGACGCCGCATATGCTGAATATTTTCCGATGTAGGCCGAAGAAAATAAACTGCCTTGAGATGTGACATAGATTCTTTTGACTTCGAAATGGAATCTATCAGTTCCACCAAAAATACTTCTTTCTGAAGTAGCTCTGACTGAATAAACAACACTCACAATGCTGACCTGTGACTCAGAATGCAGTACTACCAACAATCAGAACCATAAGTTTCCTTTCTTTTATTATTCAGTTAATAATTTAGGTTGCTCCATACATGAAGAATCTCCATTAACAAGCAAAAAATGCAAAATAAAACCTTCAATTCTTATGAAGTTGAAGTTATCAAAAATAAGGGACATAGACATGATTCGTATTTCTTCCAATATAAGAACTTCACACCAATGTGTTAGGTTGGAAACTCAAATAGATAGGAATCTTAGATGTCAGGGACTTAAATTTGAAGGAGTTTCAGAACCTTCAGCTAGGACTAGAAAGAATACTAAAGTACCCAATACAAATCTCACCCTCTTCCTCCATTCTTCTTCTAGGTTCTTAGACATTCTATTGAACATATCCAGCACCTCCAACCACATCATTCAACAAAATGATCAAACTTCTAGCAGAAACAGTCTAATTACTAATGGCTAAATCGAGTTAGGCTATAGATACTCAAACACATACCATACGAATTGACAAAACTCATGCATCAACCATAGAAGGTCAAACAACCATGTTAAGCTTCATCCTACCAAGAACTAATAGTCAATTGATCTACAATATGCCGCAACAGCCAATTGCTCACAAATGGAGAGGAAAGATCCATTCAAGACAGAAGCAAACTTAAAAAGACAGCAATAAACTCCGCCTAAATAACTGGTGCAAAATTCAAGGCCGCATTTCGAAATACGTACCAAATCTGATTTATAAAAATTTGGAATTGATCACTTCAGCTCCTAATTATATCCAAATTCCCTGATTTCTACCCTCAGATCATAACAATTTCTCACTACTCTAGTTTCAATCAAAGCGACCAGATAGTTGAAATCAACGATGGAAATGAAATCAATAAATTAAGGTAATAATTTGATAGCAACTAATAAGACGAAATTAAAGTGAATTATGATTGAAGACAAAAAAAAATTTAGATTACCGTTTGAGAATCGAGAATGAGGACTTTCATGCCGGAGATGTCCTGTAACATCCGATTGATGTAATCCCGTACAGCCGATACTAGAACCATCGTCGATTTTTCTCAAAGCTCGCCTTTAAGATCAACGGCTTCGATTGATGATATGGTAACGAGCTGCTCCGAGGAAGTTGGAGCAGTTTGTTTGATTTCTTTTTCTTTGCTTTGCTTTTTTTTTTTCCCCCTTTTCTGGAAGTAAAAAGAGGATTTAGATCTGCTTAAGCGTAGAGGGAATTTTCAGAAGTCTTGAAAATGCAAGAGAAGACGAATCTCAACGCGGCGTTTCATTCTAGCAGCTTTTTTTTTTTTTTTTTTCTTTTTGGCAGGAAGCAGCTTCGTTTGTTAAGCGCAGCGTTTTCCTTACATCTCCTTTTATTGGAAAGATGCTTTATTTTTTTATTTTAAAGGATTTATTAGTTAAAACCCGTGCGTTGCATCGAGTTTTATTCAAAATAAAAAATAAATATTTAAAATTATAATTTATTTATAAATTATTTATTATCCACATAATATATGACTTTTAATTAGCAGTAAACTTGATAAGGAATGAACATTATTTTATAATGAAAGTTTAGTTGCAATATAATTTGTAGAATAAGTATTACTAAATCTTTATTTTACCCATACTACGTAAAACTTTTATGATTCATTGAAAAATATTACTAAATCTTTATAATTTGTAGAAAAAAAATTTATTATATCTTTTTAGCGAACAATTATTTACAACACCAGTGAAATTTTCATACTGTACATGTAGGTTAAAAAAGTAATACATGCACCATTTATTT
>AWUE01024743.1:0-10568 GCA_001974825.2 Corchorus olitorius
ACTCAAAAGTAAGACAATATACAAAATAATTAAGACACATTAACTCAAAAGTAAAATATGTGCATGTTGGATATGTTACCCCAGGCTTGTACTTGGCAGACCGGGATGCCAACTTGTTAAATAGCTGCATCAACTGGACAGGGCTCTCCTTCTCATAGCGCAAAGCATACAGTATTACTAGGCGTAGTCGGTCAATATCAGATATGCTTTCATTGTTTAAAAGGTTTGTCACTGCCTGCAAAGAAGAATATAAAGGAGGTCATCAGTCCTTGTCAAATGTGTCATGAGCTTTCAAGTATCATTTTAAATCACAAGTTTTTTCTTTGATCATGTACAAATAAATATTATATCAATTACTACCATGTAATAATTTGTATGCAGTATCATTTATCTGAGACCGGCAAACTGGAAAAACTACAACCCACTAAAATGATATAAACAAACACCGAGGACTGATTTTGATCTGCGAATGGAAATAATGAAGGTAGATTTGATGAGTTAATAGACTCTCTGATGAACAAAAATTGAGCAGAAAAATATTTGTTGTATAAGTTTGTGTGCATTGTAAATAAATCACGTTTTAATTAAACGGTGATTCATCTTTAGATAATCAGTATTCTCTTAAGCGCAAGAAGACTCCTATTCTTACAACAAGAACACTGTAGTAGACAAAAGTATGCTCATGTAATCATTGATCTTGAACCAGCATCTCCTTGGGAACAAATTCACCATAAAATTATTTCCCAAGAAGGAAAGAAAAAGCAGAAGACATACCCTATGCAGCTCACTATCTATTAATTCAAAGGTAGCTTCAATCAATTACTCGATCAGTTTCCTCCAAACAACAAATGTGTTTCATTCCTAAACCCCGTTTTCCCCTCTACCATGAAATCAAACTCTCTTAGGTATCACGTGGTAATGTCATTCACACTACTTTCCTAGGAATGCTATTTTAGTGGGAAAGTATAATTTTTTATTTTTGTGGGAATAAGATTACCATGTTTGGTTAACGTGGGAAAGTTATTAAATTTTGAGAATATAAGAGAAAGACAAGGGAAAAAGAGTAACACTTTCCTGGGAAAGTTAACTTTCCCACCCTTTTAGATGGGAATGACATTCCCACCTAAAATTAGATTCCTCCAACCAAACATGGGAAAGTTATTTTCCCTATCTAACTTACCACACTTTCCCACTACTTTCCACGACCAAACGCAACCTTAAAAGTGTAAAGAGTTGCAAATATATTTAGATTGTATTTGGTGCAAGGATTACGACTGGAATAGGATATTTTGTGCATAAAGTATTAAAGATCCCTTAGTCTACAATAATTTAATTCACAAATATAATCTAATCCCACCGATAATCCTATGCACCAAACATGGCCTTAAAATCTTAATGGAGTAAACAAATTGTGAAACTGATCAATATGTGAGGACTCATAAACAAATATCAATGAGAAAATATTGAAACATAGATAAAACAAGCACATGAATACTACCTCAAAAGCAGCAACCTGCCCACCATTGCAAGCCAACTCCTGCTCAGTTTCTGAGACCATCATAAGCTTTCTCTCTTCAACTATCTTGCTCATTTCAGTGACCAATGTCACATGCTTTGACACATTCCCATGCATCTTTCTGTACTCTGGGTAATTGTCCACAAATTTGGCCATGTCTTCTGCAGAAGCTCAAAGCATAATTTTTTTAAATAGCATCCCACCAACCTTGGCTATCAGTAAAATTACCAAAAAGGAAAACACTGAAAAATGTGAAATACTCAATTTGTGACCTATTGTCTGGATATTTTGGTTGCTTTTAGCAACTTGCTGAAAATCATCAACCATGCGCTTGATATTCATTCCAATATCTCCAAAGTTTTCATACATGTTAGCTTTAAAGAAAGCATCTTGTTCTGACGAGAGCACAACTTCCTGCAAGCATGAGATTACAAAGATAAGCCGCCAATATATATTAAAACAAATATGTGAAGCAGAGAGAAAAAAAGAAGTTAAACCTGTTGATCTTTGGGTAACTTGCCAATGCCTCTCAGATCCACTTTGTTATCCTGAATACCTATCAATTCATGGACCATTGCCTACAACATATAATTCAGCAATATGATGTTGTAACACATTGAAAATTAGTAGAGGCATAGTATGCCTTTATAAACCTGAGAAAAGAATCAGAACAACATGTACCTGATAGGTCCACTGATTCAGCAAGGGGGTCACAGGATCATCCCTTCTGTCAACTATCAGCAACAATGGAGACATTTCCATACGTCTGAAGTCAAAAAGGCCACTCTCTTGCTGGTACATTAGTTTCTATAATTACCCCCCAAACACAACAAAAAGGAAGAAGATAAAATCAGTTCCTCTGCATGAGTTAATAATAATTTCGGGAAAACTAACAAGTTTATCCATTACAAAACTTTAAATTAGTTAGACCAATACACACATATGGAAGGAATTCATCAGACAACTAATTAACCAAAACCTATAAAAGTTTTTGTTAATAAAATCCAGATAATCAGCTGTATAAATGCTTGAAATAATTGCAGGTAATGCAGTTTCACTTACTGCTGATTCGTGTGCTATCCTTTTTTGCAATATCAGAGGCCCTTGAATATCTAATAGTTGGTCTTCGTTTTAATGCTAAAAAAACCGCACCAATACCATCAACAGTTCGGTCACAGAACTGCTGCAAACTAGAAGGATCCACAACAGCTGGGAGCATGTAATGGTGATTTGAGGGCATGTTTAGTGTGAAGTGGCAAGGATCAATAGCAACGAAGTCAGCATAAAACTCCTGCAAAGTAAAGATGAGAACCATATTAGGGCCAAATCCAAACTTTTAAATTCTGGTCTTAAATCCAGGGCATCTCCGAAAATAGCCTTCAATTTTATTTACACACTCCAGAAACCTATGGAAAAAACTATGATGCAAACAATAATTCAAATTATGGGCAGGTGAACTACTTCAAGCCACTATATGAATATGCTTAATCATGACCCCTTTCAATTTTGGCAATATGTCATCTATTGATATAGAAAGGGAAAGAAAAAATCTCCATAGATCAAACCATTAATACAGTGACCTCATGAAGTTAAAGAGTTAGCATCATCACACATTGCTGCTCTCAGATAAGAAGAGTGCTGGATGGGGTAGCTTAAAATGTATTTTTAAAGATTTTCAATTACACAATGTGCAATAAACAGTTGAACCTATGCCATTATCTTAGCATCTATTGATCTCACTTAAACACCAAAAATGGCTCTCTTTCTCCATCTTGTAGCAGTTTCTTATACAATAATGAACCCGGCTTCATATTTTTGACAATTTTAATGGAGGTCGATGAAGAATTGCAAACAATACATAAATTCCAGTCAAGACAACGAACAGCAGCATATTAGACTTGCCTGAAGTTGCTGGACAACTTCCTGTTCATCTGAATCGGCCAAAAGATGAATCTGAGTATCCTTCAACATGTTGGAGAAAACTGTAAAATTAAAATACAAGGTGAAAAAGGACTTCAAGGAAAACATGTTATACCAAGTTGCAAAACACTTTCCAAGTCTTTATACTAAAATCAAATTGTAGCTATGTTCAATTGCAAAAGATACAAAGAACATACACAGGTGATACTCTCCAAACCTAGGATTGGATAGCTGACGCCGCATATGCTGAATATTTTCCGATGTAGGCCGAAGAAAATAAACTGCCTTGAGATGTGACATAGATTCTTTTGACTTCGAAATGGAATCTATCAGTTCCACCAAAAATACTTCTTTCTGAAGTAGCTCTGACTGAATAAACAACACTCACAATGCTAACCTGTGACTCAGAATGCAGTACTACCAACAATCAGAACCATAAGTTTCCTTTCTTTTATATTCAGTTAATAATTTAGGTTGCTCCATACATGAAGAATCTCCATTAACAAGCAAAAAAATGCAAAATAAAACCTTCAATTCTCATGAAGTTGAAGTTATCAAAAATAAGGGACATAGACATGATTCGTATTTCTTCCAATATAAGAACTTCACACCAATGTGTTAGGTTGGAAACTCAAATAGATAGGAATCTTAGATGTCAGGGACTTAAATTTGAAGGAGTTTCAGAACCTTCAGCTAGGACTAGAAAGAATACTAAAGTACCCAATACAAATCTCACCTCTTCCTCCATTCTTCTTCTAGGTTCTTAGACATTCTATTGAACATATCCAGCACCTCCAACCACATCATTCAACAAAATGATCAAACTTCTAGCTGAAACAGTCTAATTACTAATGGCTAAATCGAGTTAGGCTATAGATACTCAAACACATACCATACGAATTGACAAAACTCATGCATCAACCATAGAAGGTCAAACAACCATGTTAAGCTTCATCCTACCAAGAACTAATAGTCAATTGATCTACAATATGCCGCAACAGCCAATTGCTCACAAATGGAGAGGAAAGATCCATTCAAGACAGAAGCAAACTTAAAAAGACAGCAATAAACTCCGCCTAAATAACTGGTGCAAAATTCAAGTCCGCATTTCGAAATACGTACCAAATCTGAGTTATAAAAAATTTGGAATTGATCACTTCAGCTCCTAATTATATCCAAATTCCCTGATTTCTACCCTCAGATCATAACAATTTCTCACTACTCTAGTTTCAATCAAAGCGACCAGATAGTTGAAATCAACGATGGAAATGAAATCAATAAATTAAGGTAATAATTTGATAGCAACTAATAAGACGAAATTAAAGTGAATTATGATTGAAGACAAAAAAAATTTAGATTACCGTTTGAGAATCGAGAATGAGGACTTTCATGCCGGAGATGTCCTGTAACATCCGATTGATGTAATCCCGTACAGCCGATACTAGAACCATCGTCGATTTTTCTCAAAGCTCGCCTTTAAGATCAACGGCTTCGATTGATGATATGGTAACGAGCTGCTCCGAGGAAGTTGGAGCAGTTTGTTTGATTTCTTTTTCTTTGCTTTGCTTTTTTTTTTTCCCCCTTTTCTGGAAGTAAAAAGAGGATTTAGATCTGCTTGCGTAGAGGGAATTTTCAGAAGTCTTGAAAATGCAAGAGAAGACGAATCTCAACGCGGCGTTTCATTCTAGCAGCTTTTTTTTTTTTTGGGCAGGAAGCAGCTTCGTTTGTTAAGCGCAGCGTTTTCCTTACATCTCCTTTTATTGGAAAGATACTTTATTTTAAGGCTGAAATCTCAAATAGGTCCCGAATTTTGCCATAAATCTTAAGGGCCTCAACTTAAAAAAGCCAAATAAGGACTTCAACTTATAAAAAGACTCAAAAAGTCCAATCCGTTAATTAAAACGGCGCGTGAATTACACTCCACAAAGCAGGTGCGTGAACAAATGGTATTATGACACGTCGAATTTATTTTCTGATTTTAAGAAATTAATTAACTTAAACTAAAAAATTACGGGTTAAAAATTAAAAAATTATACGTTTAAACTTTAAAATTAAAACCCTATTATTAACTATTTAACCATTGCGTTAAACTTAAAATTCTCTCTCAAAATTCTAGTCTAAAATCAACAAAAATCACATCATTAAGGTCGACATTTGAAGCAAAAGTGGAAATCGAAGCTTGCGAAATCTTGTATCAATCATGAGCTTGCGAAATTTTGTGATGTTTTTTTTGTGTTTTAAGCTTGCGAAATCTGCCACATTTTCGACGTTTAAGGTTAGTTTTCGCAATTTCTGGGTATAATATTGTGCAACATTGGTGTTAAATGTTGTTGATGAGTTTGTTTTTTGTGTTTGTGTTATTGGTTTTGGGGAATTTGGGAATTTAGGAATGTAGATTTTGACAAAAATTGGGAATTCTGGAATTTAGGGTTTCGACATTAATTGGGTAATTGGGAATTTGGGAAATTATGGTTTGAAAGAAATTGGGTATTTTGAAAGAAATTTGGGCATTTTTGAAAAGTTCATAAGGTATGTTCTAATGAATTTTAATCCCTGGTTCCTGGATGTTTTCTTCAGAGCTTTATGTACTCTAAGTTTAAGGCATTGATATAGGTTAATTTTCATTTTTAAATGAGAATGATTTTATATGTTATAGGCTAAACTTTGTGTTGTAATTCTCGAAAAAGGCCCATAGGTTTGAGAAACTATGAGAGCTGCATGTGAAACTTTGAACTAAGCAAACCCCATAACATGTTTTCTTTGGTTTTCTTATGAACATGTTGAATTTGGAGACGTCATGGTGGTTTTAATGTAATGTTAGGTAGGTAGTCTTGCATAAAATTTAGTTATTTGATAACGGTGGTTGTCAATTTTTTTTTAAATCAATACATATGTGAACTATTATCTACTACTTCATACATAAGTGATCTTAACTTTGTTAATTATTGTTTTATGTCCATTTGAATCTTAGTAATGAGCTAGAGGCCAGATTACCGACTTATGTAGGTGATTTCATATAGGATATTTTGCCAAATTCCTTGTTAATTGATAATAAACTCTAGTATATATTTCGTATCTCAAGGATCCTATTTGACTTGTTCCTGAAGCATCTATCAGACTCAAAACTGAGAAGCACAGGTTCCTTAACAGCAGTTTGCAGGTGCTTACAAGTATTTCTTTGGTTTTCCATTCCATTTTTTCATATTGCTTCTCTTTTGAGTTTAATTTTAGACAACTTCTGGATTAGTCCAATTTCTAGTAGTGGATGAATTACCCCTACCCCAACCTGGTTTGAAACAGTTAGCTTAGCAAGCACTGGAGGACCTCAGAAAGCTTCTACCAGCAACAAAAGGCCAAGAGGGATGAAGGGATATGGACTTAACACCAATCCACAAGGGGTGGAAATTGAGGATGTAAGTTAATTCACTTACATATTGCTTCTTATATTTTTTTATTTGGGTTGCATCTGTCATTTTTCTGAATCCTAATTCTGTTAACTTTAATAGGCTGGTCTTATTACTCAGAGGGTGCATAAAATTGTCAACAAGAAAGCAAGTCATCATCAGAAGGTCATGGAACCCAAGAATCAAACAATTCCAGTTTGACTAGCAAGGGAGGAAGGAAAGCTCCTTGGAAGCCATAGGATTTAGGGAATTTATGTTGATGCTTTGGAAAACATGTTAATCAGTTAATGGGTGTTTTTTTGAACAATTTATTTGCAAACTGTTATTTGGCAATGTACTTGAAATATTGCCATAAATATGAATGCTTTTGTGACAATGTTGTTACATATTTTCCATTCACTTTTAATGTCAATTCATGTTACCATTTCAATTACAGAGATCAATATATAGATAGACCAAAACCTGGCGCCTATTATTGTTTACCTTATCATTGTACAATAAATAGTTGAATTGAAAAATTAATCACATATTCACATCCCCGTATCTAAATTTTTTCATCAACAAAAATTACAGATGCTAAACAAACCAATTTATCGCTTTTGTACAATGGTAGTTTAGCCACACCCACATGGCTGCAGGGTAAGTCGGGAAACAAAACCTTTTTGCCCATGAGTTGCCTTGTCGCTTCTTGTGTCTCTGCTAGCGTTATCCTGTTATTGAACATGACTAATTTTGGTCCTCTATTTTCCCCAATTCCACGACCCCTTTCTGCTCCGGAACTTGCACGAGCCGAACTCCTCTTCTTCTCCCTGGTTGCCCATTCTCTGAGCTTCTTGCGCCAGCTTAAAAGACTGTAAACATATCCACAACAACAAATGGCAAGAAGAAAGCTCCACCAGCAGCAATGCCCGCAATGGCGATCAATAGAATCAGCTTCCTCGTCTTTCTATTCCTTACATTTTCACATTCTCTATTTAAAGGCTTACCACATAGTTCTCTATTCATTGCAAATACAGAAGGATCATCAAACAAAAAGATGTATATCTAAAGAGAGCCCTTGTCTGTCAAGGAGAACCCTTGTAAATCTAAAGAGAGCATAAAAACAAAAAGATGTATTCAGTAGATCTAAACCCAGATAATCAATTCCTTTAGTTCCTTCAATCTATTAAATTTTCAGTCCCAGATTCAGAATTTAAGTAATTTATAGTATTAATCCTTCAGTTCCTACAATCAACTAAGTGTTCTCACATTCATCCTCATAATTCTACTTATATACAGGTGTAATTCTTAAAATTCATGATATAGCTTTCATCCTTCATCAATTTCAACTCTAAATACTACTCTTTTCACTTAAATTCTCATGTTTGGTTCGCTGGAACCGTAATTCTTTTCCATCCAAATTCAGTGGTCCCATTTATGCAAATGTTTGGTTCAATGTAATGGTTTTTCAAATTACGAGTTTATTACGTCAGTTGCCATAATTGTAAATCGGCACTCAACATCAAGATTTGCAATTCGGCGCTTTAAGAAATTGAGAACACTGTTTATATGACGATTTTATCCTTAAAAAATTTTTATAATTCCAACAGTTGTCCTTCATCTTCTTTCTTTCATCCTCTTTGCCCATTCATTTGTCCAGAATTCCAGATCCCATTCATCTGTCGACGGTGACCTTTCCTTGCTTGGGAGACTATCAACGGTCAAATTACGTGGTGTCACTGCTTTCTTAGCTTCACCTCCGTCTTCGCCGTCTTCCCTCGCCACCACCGAATGAGAGCAGAAACAAAAAGATGAAGTAGAGCAGCCATCGAATAAGCTCCTGGGATCTGCAATGATATGGCAGAGATCGATGGAAGCTTCAAGCAACAATGGGCAACAAAGATCCACTTTTAATTTTACCAGACAAAGCTGTCAAGCAAAAGGAAATATATACTTTTAATTTTACCAAATAAAATTTTGCTTTCTATGTAAATGGTGAGATGTACTTTATTTTTTCATATACATAGCCTTTATTAAAGATTTGCAAGAACCGGATTTCAAAAATAGATTGTACGAAGTTAAGAACCAGTTTCTAGCCATGGTGGAGCCGTAGGTAAGTAAGGAAGGAAGGAGGAAGGAAGAAGAAAATAGGGTAAGAATGATAAGAAGGTTAAAATTGTATTTTTATATTTATTTATCGTCAATTACCTTTCTATTCAGCATTTCAACCAAACCATGGAATGAATTTAAGATTTCCCACCCAATTCCCTCTTTATTCCAATTATGACTAAATGCAATTGCAGTCTAATTCCATTCATACCAACCAAACATGCATAAGTTTTTACTCATTGAATCCTATCAAATTATCGGGAGACATCTTATTATAATTGTAATATCATAATATATATTATAAATAATTTGGCCTTATGTAAAAAGGAAAGGAAATTGAGGCTTAATTAATACAAAGAAGAGTTTTGTGCTTGATTGAAAATGGCATAAAGGCAAGGGGACCATTTGGCAATTTTGCCAATTGGAAAAAAATATTTAAACAAACACACCTCCCCTCACCGTTACTTCATTTTCTTCATTTGTGTTAATTTTCTTCATTTTTGTTTTCTCCACCGAATGCACCATTTCCCTTCAAATTCAATCCATTTTTTTTTACCCAATCTTACATGCAATCAAAGGAATGAAATTCACTTGTCAAAGCCTTTTAATTGGGGACTTTGGATTCAATATTCATGAGCTATTAAGTGGGGCAAGTTAGATCTTAGAGGTGAGTTAAATTTCTTGAAGTTTCATGGCTAAAGTGTTGCTTTTAGTTTGGAAATTAATGTAATTTCATGGAATGGAGGTTAGATATCTACTTTGGAAAGCTTGGAACTTGGAAGTGAGAGGAAAACAACAATGGAGCTAACAATTGGAATTTTTGGTAAGTGGGATTTAAGTTTTTACTTGATGGGATTCTTTAATTTCTTGTAAAGTTGGTGTTTTGTAGTTTGGGATTGATTGTAGATGTGCTAAAGAGTGTTTAAAAGTGGAAAATGGTAAAAGAAATTGTTGAAATTGGAGTGGAATGGCCAAAAATAATTTTTATTGGCTTGCCGGAATCTGTAAATTTAAGATTCCGATGGGTATTCCGGCTACCGGAAAGAGAGGATGTTGGGCCAGCCCAGGCCCAACAAAAAAAAAAAAGAAAATGAATGAAAAGGGCCCAAGCCCAATTGAAATTAAAGGAGAGGATAAGAGGAGGAAATAGAAGAAGAAAAAGCAAAAAAAAAAAAATTAAATAAGAAAAATTTAATAGAAATTTTGGAATAAAGGATTTGGTCAAATATATTGAAAAGTGAAAGTACTATTATACCCTTGGACGGGTAGAATAAAATTACTAAATCGTCCTTAAGATACTAAATTACGAAATTAACTTTTTAAGAGGAATTTAAAGAATTCGACAACATCGACTGTGTTAATATGTCTGAATAATTCTCGTACCACTCCGTAATGTTCGTAGGAATATAAATTACCGTAATACCCTTGAATGGGTAAATTACCTTGTTACCCCTAATTAGTAAAAGTGTACTAATCTATTCCGTTGAGTTGCAATTTCGAATCTGACCGACTAGGGTCAACAACTATGACACGTAAGGAATGTGACCGTATTCTAAGAAAGTAAAATTACCGAAATACCCTTGATAGGCAAATTTACTATTGTGCCCCTAAGAGGGTGATACATGTAATTAAATTTTAAG